>CAJUYG010003049.1:0-24526 GCA_910591675.1 Galerucella calmariensis
ACCTTTTCTAGCTTGAAAGTTATATTGTTCTTATTAATTATTGTTCTTATTATTTTAATGAGAAAAATATTGTATTCAAATTGAATAATATCACCAAATATCTCTCGTGCATCCATCACTTGTTTCTAAGTAAATAAGTGGAAAAATCCTCGTCTTCGACTCGGACTTTTGAAACCACTTTTGCTCATGCTATTTGTTGAAGAAAATCACTAAGAAACTCGTTTTCCCGAATTTCTCCTGAAAAATCAAATGCACGTCCTCGCTCTTCGTTTTCATTGGCTCCCTTTGAATGACGTACCAACGGTCGCGTCTACATTGAATCGTATAGTGTGGACGCGCCTTCATATATATATATACAAGGCTATACACTCCGGTTGGAGTTGTAGCCGCTCAAATTGAGCTCTGTTGACCCTGTGTCTTGTGGGAGGTCAGCCCACGTTTTCCTTGCTGTTTATCTACAATTTATTAGAGGTTTTTGCAGTTTCAACAATTGTTCTCCACTTCTTTCTGTCCAGCATCTGTCTCTCCCCGCCTTGTACTCCTAAAATTTTTATATCTTCCACAACCTGATCTTCCCATCTAATTTTTGGTCTTCCTGGTAATCTTTCCTCATTCGGTCTCCATTCTGTAATTCTCCTCACCTCCTGTCCTTTCTCCATTCTTTTAACATGTCATTACCAACGAATCCTTTTTGATTTGATTGTGTTTACTATGTCCTCATTTTTTAATATATTTCTTATTTCATAATTCATAAGTCTTCGGTACTCGTTATACCCTAGTTTGACTGGTCCATAAATTTTTCTAATTATTCTTCTTTCATATATCCTTAGTTGCTCTTCGTCCTCATTTGTCAATCTAATAGTTTCTGCCGCATATGTAACCACCGGTTTTATCGCCGTCCTGTAGACTCTTAATTTTGTTGCTCGGCTTATTCTCTTACTTTGCATGATGTTTTTAAATTTATTATATGCTCTATACCCCGCTTGAATTCTTTGCCTTATCTCGATTTTTGTGTCGTTTTTGTTACTAATAATTGTTCCCAGATACTTAAAGGTGTTAACAATTTCAAAACTGAATTCATTTAACTTTACTGTTTCTGGTTGGTAGACTTCCTTCTTTTTTTTCATTTCCATATATTTTGTTTTCTCCTGATTTATTCTTAGTCCTCTTTTTCCCGCCTCCTTTACAATTTTCTCCAATGTTCCTTCAAGACTCTTTCGGTCTCTAGCTATTATGGTTAAATCATCAGCATATGCCACTATTTGTTTTGATTTATTAATTATGCTTCCACTGATATTACAAGTCTTAATTATGCCATCCACTGCTATGTTAAATAATACCGCTGACAACCCATCTCCTTGCCTTACTCCAGCATTTATTTCAAATTCCTCCGATGGACCTTCCCTTGTCATTACTCTTGCCCTAGAATCTTTCATCGTCATTTTCACCAACCGTATGATCTTTTGAGGTATATTTAATTGTTCCATATCCTTCATGATTGTCCTCCGTTTCAGGCTGTCGAAAGCTTGCTTGAAGTCAATAAATAGCATTTGGACTCCAACATTGTGTTCATAACATTTTTCAATCACCTGATTTATAGTATGTATGGCATCTACTGTTGATTTTCCTTTCCGAAAACCTTTTTGGTACTCCCCTATTTTTGATTCGATTACCTTTTTTAGTCTTTCATTTATTATCGTTGTTAGTATTTTATATACACTGTTGAGTAAACTAATTCCTCTATAATTGCTACAAATATTACGATTTCCTTTCTTCATTATTGGTATAATCATACCCGTAGACCATTCTTTCGGCATTGTTTCTGATTCCCATATTCTTTCCATGATTTTAAATATTTTATGTCTTAGGTCATCTCCTCCATATTTTATCAGCTCATTTATTATTTCGTCTGTCCCTCCTGCTTTGTTGTATTTCAATTTATTAATTATGTTGTTACATTCCTCTTCGGTCGGTTTTTCTTCGTATTCTATCCCTGTATCATTATCAGTCATATCATCTTCTTCATACTCCCCATCTTCTTCCGTTAATAAATTCTTGAAATATTGACTCCACTCTTTTTCTTTGATATTTATTGTAGTTGGTTTTCTATTTTGTTTCTTTATATATTGATATAATTTTACATTATTTTTATTATCATTCTCTAATATGTCCATGCTTTCATTTAACCATTTTATTCTCTTTGCCTTTATCAACTTTGTGCTCTCTTCTCTTATTTCTCTGTATTCATCATAAAAATTTTGTTGCTTAGTTCGCAGCCATTTTAGTCTGGCATCTTTTTTGTCTTTTATCTTTATTTTACATTCTTGATCACAACCATTCATTATTCTGTTCTGTATCTTTTGTACCAACCACTTCCTCTGCTGCCGTTATTATACTTCTTTTTATTTCCTTCCATTGCTCATCGATATTATCTTGTTCTTTGGTCTTTTGTAGTTGTTTCTTTACTTCTTCCTCATATTCATTTTTACTTCTTTTTAATTTCTGCACGTTACATTTCCTACATTTTATTGCCCTATTTACTATATTTACAATTCTCATTTGCATTTGACAATTACTAATTGATGATCAGTATCAACACTTGTTCCTCTGTATGATCTTACATCCTGTATCATCTTTGATCTTCTTTTTGCTATTAGAACATGATCTATCTGGTTCCCCGTAGTAGTCCCAGGTATAATCCATGTAATTTTATGTTCTTTCTTATGCTTGAAACTAGTGCTGCTAATATACATGTTGAGCTCCTCAGCTAAATTACATAGTCGCCGTCCATTATCGTTAGATATATCATGTATAGTGTACTTCCCTGCAACATTATTTAAGTAGTCTTCTTTTCCTATTTTGGCATTCATATCTCCAATAATTATTACTGTATCATGTCTTGCTGTTTCCTCACATGTCTTTACCAATTTCTCGTAAAATTCATCTTTGTCTTCATCTTTTGCTTCTTCCGTCGGTGCATAACCATTAATTATTGCAATATTTGCCATGTGGTTTTTTAATTTTAATTTTGATATTCTACCGCTTATAACTGTGTAATCTAGTATTTTATTTCTTATTCTTTTGCTTATCATATCACGCGCCTTCATACTCTCACAAATGAAACGAACTGTTTCCAATTTATTTCTTGAATATTATGTCGATAGTCAAGGGTGAATACGTTAATTAAAGTTTATATACATTTTTCCATTTAACAGTGGAATTAATAAGAAAAAATGACTTACATTTTAAAGAGTAAGTAGGTATTGTTAGCTAATGTTCCTTTCAAATTTAGGATAAATGAGATATTTGGGAATGTTTTGGTTCGAAAAATCGTGAACCTCACCGTAAATAAAATTTATCCTCCTTATCATTATCCTCCAATTATAAAAAATGTTGGTGAATTATTGTAATTGTTATTGATTTTTGAAATTTGAAATAAATAAATATGTAGACTTGATGATATTCGAAAATCAATGGGGTACAGCAAGAGTTGCGTCTGCTTGTAGGACAGTGTCTACGGAAAAAATACAAGTAATATCCGATATAACACGGGTCCATCTAGCGACAAAAAAGGTGAAAATAATATTCTAGCGATCAGCCGGGGCACGAAAATAGAAAAAACGTAATTAGAGAAGAAACAATGGAAAAATGACGAATGGAATAGAGAAACAATACAGGGACAGGCAGCTGGACGAACCATCCTATTCCAGATATTAGGAGATGGCAAGTTTCCCTAACTCAGTAGCGGTTAAACTGAAGGAGCAGGACTCTAAATTCACCAAATGCTGCGCTAATATATTTTCCATATCTGGTGAGATACCATTGGGTCTCTCAATTTTGTTCTTCAATTGAAATCTTCTATTTATCGTCGCAGTGTAGGCTTTGGTATATTAAATCTCCCACAAGCTTCATTGAATCCAATTTCTTCATTCCTATGTTCGTGTAAAGCTCCGTCCATATCTTTCTGCTTCCACGGATTGCATTATATTCTCTTCGCTATTATATTCATTCACCAGGTTAAATTATGTATATAATAGATTTTTTCCAATGATTGAGTCGTATCGGCACGAGTACGGAATTTTGCGTGGGTACAAGCTTGAAACTAAAACATATGAATGACATAGCCTGAAGAATTCTACCGTTTGAATATGGCTATAAGTATTATAATAGAAGTAAGTAAAGTTGAAGCGAACTCGCGACTTCAAAAACTGACGTTTGGAGAATTACGGAATATTATCTTTTTCAGCGGGAGTACGAAAAGTCTTGAACGACACACGGCCAAAACGCCGTTACGTCATGATAAGTGACGTATCCTTCTTGGTGTGCGTCATCAATTGTTAATGTCCTCCTCATAGATTAAGTTGAGAGAATTGGAAAAAAGGTGAAACTGTGGTTAATCCCAATCAAAATATCACAATAATGAACCGTTCAAATGTATCACAAACTTCAACCCCAATCTTCAACCTGAAAACAAATGGATGAGTTGATGTTCAGATCACGCGCAAGCATTACCTATCAATCGAGAGAAATCACACAATAAAAAATAGGATGCAGACACACCTTTCGTATTGGCGAATAATCTGGATTATATTGAGACACATTCGAAAAGGCTATGGAATTGATAATCACCAGCTTCTTTTTTAACTGGAAATACTTAAGAACTTCCAAAATGCTGATGTTTTCCCGTGTATCTAGGCATGTTTTTGTATTATTTAAATAGATATAACAATAAGGGTAATAATCATTCATCTTAAATAATAATTGACCGTAAACAATAAAGTACAGACCTGACCAGAACTGTCAGTAGGATATTAGAAAAAGACATGAGACATATTGCCGCTACGGAAGGTACGTCTGCAACCTTTTCCGAAAGATGTTATTCCTCCAGATCAATGGGTCCCGCTTGCTCGTAATTTGAAGATCAACTAACCAATTTCTTAGGTTAAAGATTAGGGTTAACTTTTGTAATACATTAGAACGGTTCATTTTTGTGAGATTTTCAACAGGATTGATCACAGACCTGCCTCCTCCTCCGTTTATTCCATTGTCATATGTTAGAAGAACATTAACACACGATTACGCACACCAAAAAGGTTATTAAATGAATCGATAACAGATGTTGAGAATTGTTTTCAAAATTTGACAACCGAACTGTCAAAAGTAACAAATGAAATTCATGTTGACACTAGCTAAGAAATAAGTTGATGACGTCATAATTTCGTCTCATCTATTCCATGAATGAGAGATCAAGCTGGACAATGTATGACGTAACGGCGAAGGATAGTTAAGCAAAGTCTACCAGAATCACTCCGCTTTCCTCTGTGAACGATAGGTGTTTGTATTATATTGTTCACTGAATATAAAGGCGTCCTTGTAGAAGCAGATGTCTCAGGTAAAGCATCGCTTCAATTAAAATCTTTTGCCAGCAAAAGTTCATTAACACTTTCCATAAGCTTTAGAGCATGAGGATGTGAATGTTCTCTAGTGAAAGTGTCACTACAAGATATTTCATCAACAGTACAAGCTAATTGACACCGCGGTGTAATACAAATTTTGCTACGGAGTGTTTTGAAGAGATATATAGATCGTTTTTGTATGACTTTTCAACAGGATTACTTTCTGCATGAAATAATGTATTTTTCTGGTCGAACTATATTCTACAGAAATACAACTTGGAATATCCCACTTATAGCTATAACAAGAAAATTGGTATCTCGTTGCACATATTTATACATTTAAACAGAAAGAAGCTTTTGGACGAAACATACTCTGTGAAGTATTTAAAGAATAATCGAGCGATGCTTCACGGAAGAGGAGACCGAAAAGAAAAAAGGGTATTTTATGGAGAACATACTTCATAAAAGGACTTTGAATAGAAACAACCAAAATGGCTATGCTTGAGGTGTATATTAAGTGGAAATATCACCAGGAAAGGGGACAATAAACTCACGATTTTATGGGAATGTCCGTAAATTCCGGTAGACATAAGTAAACGCGAAAAAGTGGATACAGTAATGGGTTCGAGTATAAGGATACTTTTCATTTTATATCCTACTTTACTATCTTTCGAGTGAAATATTAGTCGAGAATTTATGACGTAATTATTCTGATTTCCATCTTCAATCTTTCTGCTTTGGGACTTTTATTTGAAGTTATGTGAATGTAACCAAAATTTTTTGGTCAAGTTGGAATGAACAATTCAAAAGAATTTCATTGGTCAGTTAGACATGTTTGCTTAAATACAATGGACCTGCTTTATAATTTTTGAGCAGATATTTGCTATTGAGGTGCAACTATTATAAATTGGGAGTGATAGGTTACTGGAGATCCCGGCAGACGTTGTCCTGTTCTAATATATTATGCAAATTAGGTTAATTTTCAGTAGTAATAACCCAAGGATATTGATAATTGTTCGAGAAAATCTTATGGCAGATTTCAAAAGCTTGTTGCTTGGAAACAGACCGACGCCGTAGGCGGAGGTCTGTTGCCTACAAGCAACAAGCTTGGGAAAGTTGTCATAAAATTTTTGAGCATTTATCAATGTCCGAGGGTTATTCGGATAGAAAATTTTTTGTTTCAGTATTACAACCAAATCGTGACATTTCGAAATATTATCTTCTGTATGTTCCTTGTGGTATATTATTCATTCTTTTATTAATTTCTTGGGAAATTAAACCACAATATTTTCAAATTCTTTATTTCAACGTTTCGGTAGCGTTCCAGCTACCGTTGTCAAGAAAAAATAAGTAGAAATGAATTTTTATCCCTAACTGCTTGATATTGTGGCTGTGGATGAAAAAGCTAACCCGCTTCTTATAGTGGATGTTGCTGTATCTGATAACATCAATATTTCAGACAAACACAACGAGAAAATTGCAAAATACAGCAACCTTGCAATTGAGGAAGGACATGTGGCAATCAAAGATTTCACTCACCACAATTAAACCCGCGATGGAACTAGTTGGTATCAATCTCATGATAATCTTCAGTTAAAACCCAATAACCTTCGATTAACTTATATAGCAACTAGATATATTCATTTCGTGCAAACGCACCATTCTCACTGACAACGATCAATAATTATTCCTATTATCATCTCATGTATCATCACGAGAGCCTTTCTATGGTTTGGATTTTCACAATTCGAATCATATATATTACATTTAACCTCCGTCAAATCTTAGAGCAGCAAGCAAAAATAAAAATCGATCTGCACTCATGCACGCTCTAAATATTTCTGAACCGGTTCCATCTTTAGTCCACAATTCAAGAAAATGTGTATGGTTTTGCTTCTTGGTTCCTGTAAGAAGTAGTAATCCGATCAATGCCATAATTTCTGTTTTTGTCGTGTCTTTAGCCCGTCTCGGCCGATTATACTTTATTCGCATCTTTGCAATATGCAAATTTGTACATTGAACTATATTTTCGATGATGTCGTCGCTAAACATTTTGCTGAAAGCACTTCTCTCATTGGTAACATCTTTAGCACACAACTTTGGTCCAGAAAATATTTTCACTAGATTTTTGCTAGAAGTTTTGCTGAATTTGCTCACCACTGGATTTTTGTACCACGTTGTTTGTTTATCTTTCGCTATAAAGTATTCCTCTTCATCGCTTTCTAAATTATTATCACTAGTACTATCGCTTTCGTTATTAGAATCGGAAGACTCTTCATCATTTAGTTCTATCTCCGAATCAGTGTTATGTGTTTCTTCCATAATTTCTTCTTCTTCTTCTGATGAGCTTGCATCCTCTTCTTCCCTAACTTCTTCCTCAGGTTCTTCTTCGAATAACGCTTGAGCCATAGCTCTAAGCTCATCTTGTGTCAAATTTTTAGGGTTTCTAACATGCACTCGATCCCTATAAAAAATATGTTTTCTTAGTTCCAAGTTTTTCTATAATAATTTAAACAGCAGGTTAATTTTATTTATACAGGACAAATTAATGTAACATTTAATACACACAAAATAACTCGTTAGTAGTTATTTTAAAGTTTAACATTTGTTAATTTCACTTACATAACTATGTGCGTGGTGTACTGAAGGCACCGTTTGGGAACCCACTCCGATATTTTATCACAGAACTCTTAGGTATGATCATAAATCCCGTAGCGACTATAACAGACTGCAGTTGATACTATACTGATAGGTTACGTCGAGTGGCATGAACGCAGAAAATAGCTTTCAGAAACGGCAACCAACTGAACATGCATGGTGTACTGTGTACACCGTAGCCCGTAGTTAAAGGTTAAATATTAGGGAGTACAAATCTCCATAATTATTTCGATTCTAGTAACTGCAAATTATTTTTGGTAGCTGAAAGTAAATAAGAATTTGGTCTTAAATCTACATACGTATAATGTACGAGTACTTATAGTAAATATTGCGGAAAATATTTATACGATATTCTCTTTAGGGTTTTTTTTTCGTTGGGATCCGAAGCTGCGAACATACTTGGATACGGCTGGTTTATTCCTTTTGGGATTTTGGAGTTTTCCTGGCTCTATATTTACAACAATTATTGGCAGTTGGGTATGCTGGCACGTGATGGAACGCGCATAGAGAACATCTTTTATCAAGTCTTGTTCCACCAATTCAGCTCCGATTTTACTGCTGGTGTCCTAATATGTATTTGAATATTCTAAATTATAATTTTTTACATATAAATACTTTTGAGTCGTTTTAGGGAAGCTTTATCAATTGTTAAGCGTTAAATTAATGCTGTTGTTTCTCATAGTTTATATAATTTAAATATACCTCGGTCAACCGGTGAGTGTACAGCTCATATTATGCGCATGCGCCTGAGCTCAAGCATTGTTGATTATTCACTCTATTCTCATATTCCGTTGATGGCATGCATTAATATTGCCTGTAATTATTTGGTTTGTTATTATTATTCGAGTATTGCCCAATATTTTTCTCAACTATAACTTATAATCATAACATATAATATAGTTGATACCTTATAATTGCATTTTAAATTCAAGTAGATGCTATTTAAATTCGAGTATATGCTAGCAACTGCTTGCAAATGATACTGGTAACTGAATCAGATTGAGTTTTCTCTATTAAATTGTATCCAATATTAGTATATAAATCTTTTAGCATGGATAGAACTTAGATCGCTATAGATTTGCTAGATAGCCAATGCTTATTATGACTTAGATCGCTATAGATTTGCTAGATAACCAATACCTATCATTGTTCCTTGTTAATGCGTGCTCATCTTCGACTTGGTCGGAGTGCTTACATATTTTTTTGTGCTGCTTATGTTATTTTCTTCATAACAGTAAATTATTAACTACTGCTAAGATCGAATAAACTTAGTTAAGGATTCACGCCTTTCATTTTTTTTCGAAATTCGCACTTATTTGGTAGGTTTAGAAGTGACGATTCGAATAAAAATAGTCTTCATAATATATAGTATGATAAGAGAAGACAGGAAAACGTCTGTCAGGTCTACTAGTCTCTTGTATAAAACTACAGTCGACAGAAGCCTCGGAAAATATGCGAACCGAAAGGTCATCACAACCAGCCAATCAGGAATCGATTGTACATTGAGTATTTTTTTCTACTAGCGTGCGGAAAAGTCCACTATTCCGCACTCTTTTCAGTGTGGAAAAAGTCACTTCTCCGCACTAGTGCGGGAAGAATATTTGTTAAGTTTTTGGAGAATATACTGACATTTGAATATTTTGAATATATGTTTGTATAGTTGTAGAGTACCGAATGACTGTAGCTGCACCAGTGTTGCCAATACGGGAATGATTATCCGATGCTCATACAACTTCGCTAACCGGATAATTTTCAGATCGAATAACTGTTTTGTGGGAAAGATATATGGAACGGCTATTGTATTGGGACATTTTCGATATTCACTGGGGTCGAGTAGCTTCGATAGTGGTATCATCCACTTTTTTTCCGGTCGGAAAATTCCAGCTCTTTGTGTTTGTTTACTATATATAACGACTTATCTTGTTAAATTTCATGGCTCCCTTGCTATAGCATTTATTCGAGGACTTTTTTTTTAATATAGTAAAAAAACGTATCCGGAAGATTTCAGTTCACTAAAAATACTTCCGTTGAATTTATTAAATGTATGAAATGCCTTAGAAATAACAATGGAAAATATTCTGATAAAAGATCTACTGAAATGGTATATTGTTATTACTCGGAAACCTCATCAAATCTCATTTGATCTCATCTATTTCCCTGAAATCAATTTTCTGAAAATACAGGTCTCTTCCCAAATCAGGTCGATTCCAGATTTCGATTCAATTATACAATTTTAATCTTATATACAGGGTGACCACCTTCGATGGTGATCATGTCTCCACCATTTTTTTTAAATAGAACCTACCCTTTTTCCAATTTTCGGATATCCATTATGGAGCTGATTCCAGGAATGTATCACACGTTGCTTAAAATTGGTACAGGGTGGGCCAAAGTAAAAAAAAATATGAAAATTTTCCGTGAAAAGTTATACGTTACTGAATGAGATAAACACATTGAATGGAATCACGTAGTAATTCAATAACTCTGATACACTACCAAAAACAAACGAACGAATCAAATCAGATCAGGAATTATTGTATTTTGTAGGAAATCCAGATATAATGCTTGAACTTTTTTCAAAAAAATATGGACCAGTAATTGTTTTTCTCACAATACCAGCCCATGCGTTGTTTTTCGTAGTCTTTGCGTATGGTAGGTACTCTTGCATCCAGTGTGGATTTTCATTATATCAATAACGAGTTTTTCGCCGGTTAACATGACCGTCTGAATAATACGTATCCTGGTCCGAAAATAAAACGTTATCAATGAAATTGTAAATTTGGTTCATCATCATACTCGCAGAATTTAGATCTTCGGTCAAAGTCGTCTTCAGTTAATTCATGGATCTGACGTACATTATAAGGATGGTATTCCACCTTTTTGAGAGTGTTTGATACTAAAGACTTTCCAATACCAAAAGCCTTAGGTAATCCTCGCACTGTACAGTGTGGATTTTCAAGTGCCAAGAATATTATGTCTTGTTGAATATTTTCAACAATTTTTGGTATATCTTATCGCCCATACCAATCATCATTAATATTTGAATCCTATATCACTTTTGGTTGAAAACATTTTTCAAGAAACGTTGCAAATGATAAATAGCTTAGATAGTTTTCACGTAAACGTACCTTCTCTGGAGTGTGAACATTACAGAATTTCACTTCAATGTCTCTGACAGTTTTTAACGTCGAATGAGAAAAAATGTGAAAAATACTGTCAAATAATAATAGCTATTTGTGTATCAAGTGGGCGATTCTAGTAGACACGCTTCTAGTAAGGCTTTCAGATGAAGGTATTCAGTGCCTGGGGTACGCGGACGATATTGCTATCGTGATAAGAGGACGGTTTCCAGACACAATATCAGAGCGCACCCAAAGGGCGCTTGATATAGTGAGTGGATGGTGTAGGAAGAAAGAGCTGGCAGTGAACCCCCACAAAACTACACTGGTACCGTTTACAAAGAAGAGAAAATTGCAAGGTCTACAAAAGCCGCAAATTAACGGAGTGGGAATTCCATTTGCGAAAGAAGTTAAATACCTAGGGGTAATATTTGACCAAAAGCTCACATGGAATCCCACATTGAAAAAACCACACACAAGGCCAGAATCGCCCTTGGAAGGTTCAGGCAAATGTGTGGAAAAAATTGGGGATTAAATCCCAACATGACCAAATGGTTATACACACAGGTTGTGAGGCCACCTAGGGATCAGTTGTCTGATGGCCCAGGACACTGCAGATTGGAGCGCAGAGGCAGCTAAGTGGTACTCAAAGGCAGGCCTGCCTAAGTATCACGGAGGCCATGAAAACGACTCCTACTGCGGCCCTGGAGGTAATAGTGAACCTACCACCACTACATATCCTCATACAAGGAAATGCAAGATCTGTTAGTCACAGATTATTACAGGGACCTTCTCCGATAAGCCAAGAACACGATAAGGTCTACAAAAAGCTATATGAAGAAATAAAGGCAGATCCAATACTGGGAATGCCAACGGATCAGATTGCCCCACAATATAGCGTTAAAAACGACTATACAGTTTACATTCCAGAGAGAAAGGACTGGGAAGCAGGGCCTCCTATAACAGCGAATCTCAACTGGTACACTAATGGCTCGGAAACAGACTCCAGAGTAGGAGCTGGAATATATGAGGTACAAGAGAAGATCGCGATCTCTCTAAGCCCAGGGAAACATGCTACTGTCTTTCAGGCAGAGGTACTGGCGGTGCAATGCTGTGCAGAAGAGTTGATGAGACAGGAGGTCGATAACCAAAGGATCGTCATCTACTCCGACAGGCAAGCAGCACTTGAGGCGATACGCTCATATAAGATAACATCAAATCTGGTGTGGGAGTGTCGGAAGGCCCTAAACAGACTAGGTAGTCATAATAGAGTGATCCTAGCATGGGAACCAGGCCACCAAGGAATAAAAGGCAATGAAAAGGCTGATGAATTAGCCAAGCAGGGAGCAACGGAGGTCATGATAGGGCCAGAACCTTCCTGTGGAATTGCATAATGCCTAAGTAAAGAGAGCATCCACAAATGGGTAAACAATCAGGCGTTGCGCTGGTGGTATGAAACCCCAGGACAAAGACACGCAAAATTATTCCTCAAAAGCCCTTCGACAAAACTGTCACACGACCTACTAAGTCAAAGTCGGGAAACGACGAGGATGATGGTGGGAGTGCTGACCGGACATTGTAGGCTGAGGAAACATATGCACACAATTGTCCTTGCAGATGACAGCCTATGCAGGTTCTGCCAGGAAAAAGACGAAACCGCGGAGCACATACTCTGTGAGTGCGAAGGCCTAGCAAGGGTGCGGTTTCACTTATTCGGAGAAGAAAAACCGAGGGCAGAGAGCTACGCAAAGGAGGCGGTATCCAGGCTATTAGGTCTAATGAAAAGAATGAAGCTAGATATCGAGCTCTAAATATAGGGAGGACCACAATAGATCTGCAAAAGTCGCAGTGGGATAGGAAAAAGAGCCACTCCAATTCTAATCTAATCTAATCTAATCAAGAGCAGAAAGTAGTACGTTAGCAGTCGAGACAGAAAGTTGCCGCGCGACGCGTCAGCGGAGCGGCAATCTGTCGAGACTACCAAAGGACTTTCTGCTCGAAATACACACAATGTTTTTTCTACGATCACACCAAAATCAAATTAATTGCCATTGTGTGTTCTTAGCAGTTTCCAGATTGCAGTTTCGTGTACCTATGTAAGTAAGCAACACTTATTACATTAATGTCAGATATTTATATTATAAGATTATAAGAAATATTTCATCCTACAGTTTATATCAAAATAACCTAGCTTTTTTTATCTATAAATGAAATGAGGCGTGTGCCAAAGTTACTTTTTGCTTAAGAGCGCCAATAATGTCAAATTATGACAGCTCGCGGAAAACATCAACTTTGCAGTTTATTTCCAAGGCACAAAAGACGACTTTCGATAGTGGTCGTAGAAAAAAATTTTTATGTAGTTCACTGGCTTGGATCAATAATAAAAGCTGTTAGATACTATGTTGAAAATAAAGCAGGGTGTTTTCAATAGTTCATTTAAGTAGTTGTATAACAATACGTAATTTGATTTAATGTGTTCGTCATTCATTCATTATTTTGTGGGTAGCTTAGAATTTTTGTACTTTTTCCCACCATGTACCAATTAATTACATTTTTGGAAGGACAATCCAAAAATTGAAAGAAGGGGAAGTTCCATTTAAAAAAATTGTGATAACGTTATCACATGGAGGTAGTTCAACCTGTGAAAATGAAGTTGTTAATTGAAATAAAAAATTGACCTGTTTCAGGAATTTTCAGTATTGTTATTTATTCAGCTATTAATGAATTTATGCGTTACTTCATGGACGCACTGTATTCCAGTAGTATATTTTCTTGATCTCTAGGCAGATGACAATAATTGTCGGGCATCCTTTTTATATAAATACACAGGGTGCGGCATTAGTGCGAGGAAGTCCAATTACTCACCTGTCATGAGAGATACGATAAAACTTCAAAAGCCAAGTCATATATATGACCATATTTTGAGAATATATCCAAATATACAGGGTGACCAACATTGGCAGGATGAACCTAACTTACCTTTTTTTTAATAGAAAACCCTCTATATCTCCACTTTTTTTTCATTTCAGCTTAACGTGCCTCGACAACGCTGGTCATTGGCACAAAAAAATTGATAATAATAATAATAATTTTAATTGATTTCGGTGGTGCAGTGGAGCATTTCTTTGAAGTTAGGCCTTAGATCAAATTGTTGGTATGTAGCAAAAAAATTTTTTGCAATCCGTCAGTATGTGCTTAACGGTCACAATATCATTACAGCTATGGCAAACGGGACGATTTCCCGAAGACATCAGATATTCGTGTGTGAGTTTGGTATGGCTGATTCGGATTATTCTGATTATATTAGCCTCTCTCCGGCTTAAAAAGTTAAGGGAGAGAGGAGAAGTAGATGGATGTATATCATGGAGTGCTGTCGTGCTATTGCGCGACAGGTGTCGCCAAGAATCTTGTGTAACGTTTTTGAAGTGGATCTTCAGGTCGGTTTTCCAATCCTCTCGATTTTCTTGCATCTGTGATTTGGTCTTTTCCATTATTATACGAAGTAATTTGGAAGATATGAGCACTTTTTTATTACTTTCCCAGTAACATCAATATCTTGTACTATACTTAATATAGATTTGATATCAAGAAATCTATTTATCTTCTGTAAGTTCCTTGTTGCATTATTTATCCTTTTTTCTCTTAATTATTTTGGGAATCAAACCACAATAATGTTTTTTATTTTTTATTTCGACGTTTCGGTAGCGTGCCAGCTACCGTTGTCAAGATTAACTAGTAATAAAATTGATAAAATAATTTTTGGTCCCTATCTGACACAACGAAAAAATATGACAACTAGACAATCAATAATATTTTGAAGTTTAAGACTACAAAACTTTGTTTTCAAATTTTATTAAGGTACATTCATAGTAGATCACACCTCTGGTGAAATGTGGAATAAAATATTTTATTTTATGACATTCTAACGATATGATAGTCTACTAGAAATGCAATCCAGTGAAGTGCACGTTCCAGCAACGGTTTTTATTGGGATACCGCTTTTTTAGCTTATTTTGGAAGTGTTGTTAATATTTTATTCCACATTTTAGCAGAGGTGTGATCTACTATGAATGGACCTTAATGAAATTTGACAACAAAGTTTTGTAGTCTTAAACTTCAAAATATTATTGATTGTCTAGTTGTCATATTTTTTCGTTGTATCAGATAGGGACCAAAAATTATTTTATTAATTTTATTACTAGTTGATCTTGACAACGGTAGCTGGAACGCTACCGAAACGTTGAAATAAGAAATAAAAAACATTATTGTGGTTTGATTCCCAAAAGAATAAGAGGAAAGAATAAGAAATGCATTCACGTTCGAACGATTTTTGATTTTTGATATAGTTCACTATCGACCAAAATTATCAACATATACAGGACTAGTCATAGCTCGGAATGATCATTTACTGTATTTCCTTAAATGGAACACCATGTATTTTAGTATCGTGGTGAAATGGTATTGCATGGCACTATTATTTTTCAAGCATTTTTTGTACCCGATTGTCTCAATTTGTGAGTTATTGATAATACTTTTAGCAAACATCATTTGATACAAAAGTTAGGTGAAATTTTATAAGTTTGACGGTGGAAATGTTTAACCAAAAATAATTGAGAAAAAAATTACAAAATCATCCAGTTTGATTCAAAACTAATTAATTTCAGATGAATTACAACAATATATAATACCTACTCAATATTGGTGGTGTATAAAACATTGCTAAAATCGCACTATACTTCAGTTGGCTATTAAAATAAAAGGTTATGGTTATTGCATCACAAGCATACACAAGTATCATTATACCAAATCCAAATTACTAATATTCCCAAACTTGAACCTATCATCGAATAGTCGAAAAAGGTGAGAAACGTTTGATATAGTCACCCAACAAAAATTTCCAGAAAATCCTTAAATTTCAAAATGACCTCCACCGACGTCGATCGTCATAGTAGCGACTCAGTTATCAACACATCTCTGGTTAGGTTCATAAACTCATTTCTAATTCTAATATCTTCATATCATATCAGTTCTAGGTATTTTATACACCTTACCGTCAATATAGCCATAGAAAAAAAGCGTGGCTTGCTTCACTCTGGAGATCGACCTTATAGGTCCTTCCCTTTCAATCATTCTTCCAAGAAAATTCAATCAATATCTCACAAATCAAGTCAATTGGGTATAGAGAATGCTCCGATTAATGACCAATCCTGTATATAAAAAGCGAATATCGCGCTATGTTCATAATTTTGGACGATAGTTGAATATATCAAAAATCATATGAACGTGGATAATTTTCTTGATATCAAATATATTCAATGGTAGGTACAGGTTGTTGATGCAACTAGGAAATTAACGAAAAAGTGTTAATCACCCCGTATAACATTAGAAAACCCCATATCACAGAAAGAAGGAAAACGAGAGGAATGGAAAACGTGGAAATATACAGGGTGCTCCATTTCAAAAAAGGCAAGTTAGGCTGACCCTGCCAATATGGGTGGCTCTTTATAAATATATAATTAAGAAAGATCTAACAATCTTAAAAAGAGGCACGGAGCCGACATTTATTAACGCCCGTAGCTAAACATTGATAGATATTACGCTGGCGACAGCCAAAATATCAAACAAAATTCAGGACTGGCAAGTGTCAGATAATATTTCTATGTCAGACCACAGCTGGCTGACCTATACGGTAAGCCAGGATCTTAGGACCACTGTAAAATCTTGCGACCCGAAGAGGACGGATGTAGCTCTCTACAATCGACTCTTAATAGGTGCTCTGCGGGAAACAGAGGTCCTGACTCCCAGCAATAATGAGGAACTGGAAAGGTACACAGTATCCATCCAAAACAAAATAGACATTGCCTATAAGGAATCCTGTCCGATGAGGATGGTTCAGACAGGTGGCACGACCAATACCTGGTGGTGCCCTGAACTGGAACACCTCAGAAAGACAGCGAGAACGACTTTTAACAAGGCAAAACGAACAAAACTTAAAGAGGACTGGGGATAATATAAAACCAACCTCAAAGAGTTCAAAAAAGTCTGCAGACAAAAGCAAAGAGAAGCCTGGAGAGCCTATTGTGAGGCAGTCGAAGACTTTCCACAAATTTCTAGGTTACAGAAGGCACTTTCAAACGACCACCATAAGAGTATCGGCATCCTGAAAAGGGAAAATGGCGACAAGGCCGCCAACCTTCAAGAGAGCGCTGAGATTCTTTTGGAAACTCACTTCCCGGGTCTTGTCTTTCCTGGAACGTCAAACTGGACGGAAGTATCAACAACACCCTCACAATACGACTGGCAATCTGCTAGTGTACTAATTGATGAGGACAAGATAAGGTGGGCCATATCAGGCTTTTCCCCTTTCAAGTCACCAGGACCTGACGGAATAAGACCAGCCCTACTTCAATGGGGAATGGATATTCTTATGCCGCACCTGGTTGGAATTTTCAGAACCTTTTTAGCTCTGAGGTATATTCCCAGTAAGTGGAGAGAAGTACGAGTGGTATTTATACCCAAACCAGGTAGGATGGACTACACCTTACCAAAAGCATTCCGACCAATCAGTTTCACATCGTTCTTTTTAAAAACAATGGAGAGGTTATGCGAGCGGTATATAAGAGATGAAGTGCTAGTTCACAACCCACTTCATCCAAATCAGCATGCATATACTCCGGGAAGGTCCACTGATTCAGCCCTTCACCAAGTGGTTGGCAGAATCGAAAGATCATTGGACAACAAAGAATCCACCCTGGGTATATTCATAGATATCGAGGGAGCGTTTGATAAAACAACCTTTCCAACAATTACCCAACAACTCAACTCCAGGAATGTACCTCTGGTAGTAGGAGAATGGATACTCAAGATGCTCTCTAGTAGAGCAATAAGTATCAATGTAGAAGACATCACCGTAAAAGGACTGGTCATGAGGGGATGTCCACAAGGAGGAAACATCACCCCTTCTGTGGAACATAGTCCTAGACACCCTGATTAATCATCTCAACAACAATGGATTCTACACAATTGCATACGCAGATGACATAGTTATTTTGCAGACTGGCAAATTTGTGAACACATTGTGCGATAGAGCGCAGGATGGACTTGAATTAATTGAAAAATGGTGTGAGGAACACTCACTGTCGATCAATCCCAGAAAGACTGAAATGGTCCTCTCCACCAGGAAAAGAAGTTTATCGGGTTTGAAACCTCCCGAAATCTTCAAAAGCAAACTAAACTTTTCGGAAGAGGTGAAATACCTTGGTATTACCCTCGACAGGAAACCAACATGGAACTCTCATATACACCGCAGAGCAAAAAGAGCATATGTGGCATATGAGCAGTGTCGGAGGACAGTGGGACGCACATGGGGTCTGTCGCCCCGTGTGGTCACCTGGATCTACACTGCAATAATAAGACCCATGTTAACGTATGGAGCAATTGCATGGGGACCGAAGGTTCTACAAGCAACGGCCATCCAAAAATTATATCAAATACAGCGAATGGCTTGTTTAAACATCACAGGAGCCATGAGAACAACACCAACCGCAGCAATGGAACTAATTACTGGTCTGACCCCTCTGGACCTACAAGTCAAGGAGGTTGCGTTAATGGCCATGGTACGATTGCGCACGGCTGGTGTAAACCCCGAAGTAGGAATGGGCCAATTAAGGTTGAGCCTATGTCAGGAAGCGCTCACTGCGCTACCTCTGCTGCAGGCAGCCAACGATGCAATTGAACCCAGGTTTTTGTTTAACAAACCCTACAAAATTCAAATAAAACAGAACACAGAGCCAGATGCTGCAAATGCAATACGCATATATACAGATGGTTCAAAAATGAAAGAAGGCTCAGGCTGTGGAGTTTACTCGAGAGCACTAAGCCTCAACATTAAGTGGGGAATGGGAAACAACACCAGCGTGGTGCAAACAGAACTGGCTGGTATCTCAATAGTCACAAAAGAACAGAAGAGGAATTTCTGGCAAAAACATAATAATCTGCACTGATAGTAGACAAGCCCTATTAGCCTTGAATAGACAACGTGTTATATCGAGGCTAGTACTGGTGGCTCTGTATATTTGAATATATTTCCAAAATATGGTGACCTAGCTTTTACCTGAATAATCTTATTCCGTATCTCTCATGAAAAGTGAGTAATTGGACTTCCCCGCACTAATGCCTCACCTTGTATATCCGTACCCACATTCTACAGGTAATTGGCTTTACTATTTCCAAATTGAAATCAGTTAGGCAAGAACCTACTGATACTAATTGAATTCAACACTTGGTATTCCTCTTTATTTCATACAGATCATATTTTTGTCGAGTAGCTTTTTGTTACATCAACTCCTAACGCGGAAAGTTTAATTTTGTTTCAATGTTCCATACATGTTACTGCATTCTAGTGCAGTTCCATTCTTAATTAAACTACACTACAAAATATTAGTAAAGATACAAGGGTAGCTCAAAAGCCTAGAGAAGGTGAAAAATAAATTGTTGTCCATGCTTATATTCTTCCACACCACAAAATATTACATTACAAATTGAGATTTGATAAGGATATATTCAGCTATTTTCGAAAACATTTATATGAACTTTCCAGGTTAAATTGATATATTTTTGACACACACAAGGCCAAGTGTCTCAATTTATGACCAATATTTCCGTTACATCCTGTATACACACGTAATATACACCGAGTCTCTAATTTTAGGAGATTTGAACCACGACTTCAGATGAATATTTAGTTGAAACTTCTACCAACAAGTGCGACAAAGATCGAACTAGTTTCAGCACAGGAATTTCAGGAAGCGTTTAACTCTGAAACTGAGTCGAGCACTTACTAGAAACTTAATTTATTATCCTAACTCTTCCTGGGACCAGAAGCAGGCTATATCCTACCAGTTATATTGGATGAGCTAAGTTCATACTTTCCATAAAAAATTCCTAATTATCATTAATTAGAAGTACAGCAAATGGGTTTTTAAGACTCACTTTAAAAGTAAAATTTTCACAGGAAGTACTTCAACGAGAAAGGTTATGAGTTGGAAAGAAGAGAAATAAAAGTTCTTTTTATTATTAATTTTTGCATGAGAGAAAAGCTGGAAATTTCCAGTGTCAGGATCATAAAATCCCATTTGAAGTCACAAATCTCCTTGTCTGTTGACTTCAACTTCAACAAACTTCGCATCTAATTATGAAAGGAAGATAAATACAACTTCTAGTTTTCAGAACATCACTTCACATCGAAATATCAGTGGCGTGAATTTATCGACCAGCATTACTTGCATCTTCTGTCTCTTAGCATATATTATCATTTAATGCATACACATCCGCAGTTTGTCGTTGTTGCTCCGTGCGCGAGCTATATTTTTTTATTTTTGCTTAACGTGCCTCGACAGCGCTGGTCATTGACACAGAAAAAATAAATACAAATATTTACATAATTTTTACAAATATTTAAATTAGATTTTACAGTATAGGTTGGTAGCTTTCAGGAACTGTAAGACTTTCTTGATTTCGGTAGGGCAGTGAAGCATTTCCTTGAGGTTGGGCCTAAGATCAAGTTGTTTGTATATAGCAGCAAATTGTTTGCAGTCCGTCAGTATGTGCTTAACGGTCACAATATCGTTACAGCTATGGCAGCTATTTTTGTTTCAAACTGAATTATACAAAGAAAATTTAAATTCAAGCTGTTATGGTATGAGTTGGAAACACTATAAATAGCAAGTTGATATGAGTATTGGTCAAAAACTGTCAAGTTAGGTGAAGTCAAAACCAAAAAAACATCCTCCACGGCTGAATGTTCATGTTTGTTTATTATGATGCCTCATTTTCTGGTTAAGATATTCCAAAATATAACTTTGAGTAAGTTGAACTTTGCCATTAATGGTCGGATATTAAGTGTCAACAACAGTGGAACAATTTCCAGAAATATTGAATAATAATCTCAGTAGATGTGCTTACCAATATTTCATCTGGAGTATAATTTATGTATCGGGATAGAGTTTCATTTTCCATTCAGTTCATCCTGTGAAATGCACAATCATGAATATACAAGGTTGAAAGTTCCAATGCTTATTTTTCAGCTTATAGTGTTCATTATCAGACCCGAATTTTGATCAAAAATCTTTACAATGAACTTTCGTATATTTGTGCTTTTAAATCGATCATTTCCATCTGCATATTTTGTTTTTTATTGATTTTTACAGTCATCCCGATCAAGCTCCAAATTTCTCGGCGCTTTCGGTTTTTTGTGCTTTTGATTGTGCTATCTACATGGAAGAACTAGTTACAATGTGTCACGATGAGTGAATGTTTTGCATTTGGAGAGTTATGGAGGGATGTTTTTTTTTCTTTCCCACATACTTGTACTTTCCTGAAGTGCAGAGGCCGTTGAATATTCCTGCCACTTCTTCCCGTTGGTTTGCGACGAGGGTTTCATGATCAAAATTTCAATGTATTCCTGCTTAGGCCGTGGTTTCAGTACGAATGTTTTGTTCGAGTCCACCGAGATAAATACTTAGTCTTTTGATATATCGTCGGTACGATATTTGCCATTTTAATGCCTGGAATACCATTCTTGCATACCTTGCAGGAAACCAATCATATCAACACCAAAAACAGGGCGAAATATACTGTTCAGTAGTCGAAGGGGGAAACATTCTTGACGCAACGATTTTGTAGCTTATCACAAACCAGACAAACATTAATGCATCTAGGAATTTCTGAATCCGTTTAAGTGTTTATCTAACTTCAGGAAATGGTTGGTGAAATCGGGCATCAGTTATTTGGATGAAAAAATTTAAATATTTCCATAGCAAATGCATATACCATCTTTTTAAAATCCGCTAAACAATTGTTTCAAACCCATCCACTGCGATCGCTGGAATTCTTCTTTTATACCTTGACACATGACTTTCACTTATATAAGTTGTTCCGAGGCTGGTTTGTGACCTCAGCTTCCTTGCCTATTCCGACAACTCCAATATAAATGGCGCCTTAGGTGGATCGGCATGAAACCTAATTTGTCCATCATGTTTCATTCCATAAACTTCCACTTCTTAGCAGGTTATTTGGATTTTCTTGTGGTTCCATTTGGTTAATATTTTATTTGTAATTATTCCATATATATGTTTTGTATAATGAGCTATTTTTCCCTACTATGTATTTCTCCTATATTAAAATTATCTTGACAACAAAAAATAATTGGTTTTTTTTCCATGCATAACATTTACAAGAGATCCGAATCAATTTTTCCTTCCTTTACCTGTATTCCGAAAAGTAGTATTCTCCATGTTTCAGAACAATATTATACAAAATACAATACTAACAATGAATTTGTCGTTAATTTCAAGATTCACAATAATTTGACAGAAATGAACTACTATAGGTGTTTTCGATTTTTTACTTTTGGCTGCTAGTAGTGACTGAATTTCGTGACACCCAGTTTCACCTTCCCCTTGCCCCTTGAACATATACCGTAAAATATGATCTTCAAGCCACGGACATTATATATTTGACGTTTGACCGGTTTGATGTTTATTTGAAGGTTAAGATTGTGCCGATCACGATTTAAACCGTACTAAAAATATCTAAATATGCAAAATTATATTATCGAAATCATTATAATTGAAAACTGTTCTCCTAACAGCACAGGAAATTCATTGGCTTTGGCATATGACAAGTGGTTTTGAGGATCCTAAAAAATCGTGTTCGTTTTGCTTGAAAGTCGTAATGACTGAGACGTCACGCACAAGTGCTTGAAGCCCAAAGACACGAAAGCAACAAGTAATAGTGATGTCTAGACAATGTGAACCTATTAGACCGGTAGGCCATGACACATGTAGGCTTCATTGTTTTAAATTCAAGTCGTTTTCACTTTCGAGTTTGATGTGAAAAACAAGTATAATGTGGCTATTACCTAGTCCCAAACTTGCTAATCGATGCCACAGGGGAAATTTTTTTTTTCAAACTATTACACCTGGAACGACCAACCAGCAATTTTTTTCTCATCCAAATTATATATACAATCCTTAAAACTAAGTTATAATCCATTGATGTCGCTTAGTTCTCAACTGTGAACTTTCACTTATCAGTTACACCAGGTCTGAAGGTTTCGTCCTTTTCAGTCTTCTCCTTAGGTTGTATTGATCGAGTAGCTGGAGCATCTCGATGTTAACATGATCATGTAACCTGTCTTCGTGGTTTTGGGCATATCTTATAATTTCTTCCTTAACTGTTGGTACATTGAGGTCTCTGTGCAGATTTGCATTTCGGATATAATATGGAGCGTTCACAATAGTACGGAGTACTTTGTTTTGGAATCTTTGTATGGGTGCTATGCTGGTTGAACTGGCACAGCCCCAAAGCTATAGTCCGTATGTCCAAACGGGTTTTAGAATCTGCAATTTATTATGTGTTGACATTTGTGGTTTTTTACCTATAAGCCAATACATTTTTTCAAATTTTGTATCTAGTTCCTTCCTTTTCTTCTTTACATGCTCCTTCCATCTTAGCTTAGCATACAGAGTGATTCCGAGATATTTTGCTGTGTTTCCATATGGTACCTCCATTCCATTAAATGTGATTGGTATGTTTTGATTATTCGTTTTATTTGTAAAATTCTTCGTCATTAGCAAATGTGGCAATTTTTATATCATTTATATCTGGTATGTCATATGCATATAGTATGGGCCAAGCACGCTTCCTTGTGGCACACCTGCTTTTATTTGTTCAAGTTCAGAGTATTCAGTTCCTTGTTTAACTCTGAAAAATCGATCTGTTATGTAGGATTCCAATAACTTTGCATGGGGACATCAAAATTATATTTGGAATTCTGCTTTGAAATGTATGCCACCAATGTTACTTCTACTTCGGCATACATGAGTTAATGTGTTTTTCACCTTTTCATCAATTTCCAGCCAGCATTGATTTGAAATAATAAAGCCTACCTTTGTGTCATGAGCTACCGGTCTATATGATTATTTGAAAAATCAAACTGAGACTATCGACATTAACACTAGTGACGTATCTGCATTATACGCCGAAACTGGTATACAAGTGATATTGTACCTCTTAGGGCCAGTTGTATGTAACGTATTTAACCAATTGATCAACTGAACTAGGTTCACATGTTGACCATAGTCAAATCAATCAATCGTTGTACGAAAGATGTTTGTGTTGTGATCAGTTGAACCACAGTCAAATTAATATTTTTAAGTTGGTTATCCGAATCTCTAGTAACATTCGAGCATTTTATCAATATTGTTGGTACTAACTTGAAAAATCGTCACAGTTTTTGTATACCGTGAAATCGTTAATCAATGACAGTCAATGATCAAAAGCGTGCTTGGC
>CAJUYG010003050.1:0-21206 GCA_910591675.1 Galerucella calmariensis
ACTAGACAGTGCGATATATGTCACTTTCCTATGTGATCGTAGGAAAACGTTATTTTCACCTGGCTTGTATCGTATTCAGCCAAATTCGAAAAGGCTATGGAAATAATAATTACCAGTTTCTTTTTCTAACTGAAAATACTTGTGAACCTTCAAAATGCTGATGCTTTTTCGTGTATCTGGGCATATGTTTGTATTATTTAAATATATATAACAATGAGATTAATATTCACTCTTCATAAATAATAATTGAACTGTCAGTGGGACAGCAGAAAAAGACGTAAGACACATTGCTGCTACGATAGGAGCGCCGTCATGGTATTTTGAACTCCCGATTTATGGGATGCGCTTTCGCGTAATCTAAACATCAACCAATCAAATTTTCGTAAGTCAAAGATAGGGCTTAACGCTTGTAATACATTTAAACGGTTCATTATTTTTATATTTTCATGAGGAATAATCATAGACCTGCCTTTTTCTCCATTTCTTCCTTCCTAATGTGTTATAAGGACATCAACAATCGATGATGCACACCAAAAAGTCTATTGAATGAACCAGTGTCAAAAATGCCTCCAGTCACTCGTTTAATAAGGCACACGTTCCGCTTCGCTCCACTAATGACTGAAGTAATGTTTTTGACACTAGCTGGTTACTATACTTTTTCTACGACCACTATCGAAAGTCGTTTTTTGTGCCTCGAAAAGCAGCTGCAAAGTTGATGTTTTCCGCGAGCTGTCATCATTTGACATTATTGGCGCTCTTAAGCAGAAAGTAACTTTGGCGCACGCGCACGCCAAGTACAAACAATGGCAATTAATTTTATTTTGGTGTGATGGTAGAAAAAAATCTTGTGTGTATTTCGAGCAAAGTCCTTTGGTAGCCTCGACTGGCAAAGTACAACTTTCTTCTCTTGGTACACAAATAGCTATTTTCTACTCTCGCAGAGAGAAGAAACATAAAGTCGTATTATATTATTTTAATTATATTCACAAGATGACTGACGTGTCATTGAAACTTCAAATAACACAGAGCTACAAATCACGGAATATTAAATATAAATTACAGAAGATACACTTGTTGTGACGTTTGAGGAACAAAAGATAAACGAGATGTGACTTTTGACGTTTTGCGAATGTCAAACCCGGGTTCTATCTGCGGCTTTAGTGACGGAGGTAGAAAAAAAAATTTCTGTCACTTATTTTAGACAAAAGAATCTTTTTTTGCTTAGATTGTGCGCCATTTAACAACTGCCTGCCTCTAGATGAGAATAATTTTTCCTCCTACCCCTATAGAAAGTACACACTTTCCTCCCTCAGATCAGGGAGGAAACTCATACTTTTTCTCCTCCTCATTTCAAGTAAGTTGTAAACGATGAAAGATTATATTCATATTGTTTCCATAATATCTAGAAAATCCTGTATATCCTGTTTTTTGGTAAAAATCAAACATTAATGTTACTTCAACGTAGTTCTTCAATACAAATTAATCAACTTCAGGAATCTTAGATATACGTTTTTTGAGTTCAGAATAAGAGAAGCATAGTATGCTGTGGCTCACTCACAGTAAACACGGCGATTGACTTTAGAGGTGCAAAGTCGCTACATTCATTAAACTTAGTTGAATTTTTGAAAAATGGAGAGTGATTCAAGTGATTTTGAATTTCCAAATACACCACCCAATATTAAGGAACAAGCTAACATAGCGTCATTAACCTTACTACCACAAAAATCTAAAGACAGGTATGAAAAACAATATGCACAATATAAGCAATGGGCTGAAGACAACAAGATACATAAATATGAAGAGAACGTTTTACTGGCATATTTTTCACTACAAGGAAAATCATTAAAAGCTTCAACACTTTGGTCTAAATATTCAATGCTACGCACAATGATACAAATGAAGGACAATGTCGATATTAAATATCCAAAGTTGATTGCTTTTCTATAACGTCAAAATGCCGGATACAAACCAAATAAAGCTAAAACTTGTACAAGAGAAGAAATAAATACATTCTTAATGGAAGCCCCCGATGATGTTTTTTTACCAATGAAGGTAAGAAATGAAATCCCATGCAAATAATTTGATTTTTGATATGAAATATTTATAGGTAGTCCTTGTTATTGGAATTTCTAGAGCATGTCGATGTGATGAGCTTATTAAAATGACTATGGATGATATTGAAGAGAAAGACAATCTTTTAGTCATAAATATCCACACTTCAAAAACGTATAAACTCCGAACTCTCGTTATCAATACTACAACAGGTAACGGCCCAAATTTTGTTCAAATCGTTAAAAAGTATATATGTCTACGTTCTAAAACTGAGCATAAACGATTGTTGGTATGCTTTAAAGCAGACAAATGTATAAATCAAGTGGTTGGCAAAAATAGTATATCCAAAATACTACAAAAAATTGCAGAATACCTCAATCTTCCAAATGCCAAACATTACACAGGGCACAGTTTCAGAAGAACTTCAGCAACTCTGTTAGTAAACGCTGGTGGGGATATTTTAGCTCTAAAATAGCATGGCGGTTGGAAATCAACCAATATCGCAGAAGGTTATGTAGAACAATCTCACACAAAAAAAAGAAAAAGTTCTTATCAAATTATGGGAAATAATGTAGAACCCGAACTTGATCAAAATCAGCCAAGCACTTCTAGAAGTTACCACCATTACAATCTGCTTAGCGAAAATATTTAAATTACTAAAGCTCCTGTTTAAACCCTATCTTCTTCCAATGGTGTTCATATAAGTGCTGCTCAAAACTGCACATTCAATATTAACATAAATAATTCTAAAAATATAGTTAAACAATACTATGTACTTAATTGTATAACATATATTGATAAATTTGTTTAATAAATAATTCTTGTGTTTTTAATTATATTCGTTACCTATTTGTGTCGTAAATAAATTTTCAAAAAAAGGTGGGTAGGGAGAAAAATCATATGTATCACATGGGAGTAAAGTGCCTTTTCCTCCCATCCTGCGGGAGGAAAAGTGGCACTTTCCACCCTAGTAATACAAATAGGTATATTTCTACACTATACAGTTCTTTGGTGTTGGATGTTGTACGTCAGGCACTTTTTTAATTATACATTATTTATTAATAATTTATTGATGTATGGACTGGACTGCATTCTATTTTATATTTGATGTCAGCTGTCATTTAAAATATTTGCATTTATTTTTTATTATTGTTTGCTTAATAAATTGCAGAACAATCCATGTTTAACAAGACTTATTCATTTGTGGGATTTGTTCTTTTGTAATGTGAAACTTAACAATGCTGTTGATTAAATAATGGTATATCTAAAATATTACTTGTTGGATTTGAATGAAGCAAACGAAGTAGAGGTCAAGTAGAATACCATTCAATAGTATATTTGACAAATAATCTCACCACATTATTGCCGTACAACCTTCTTGTTTACAACAACAACTAAATATATAAGACCTAGATAATAAGTAGTGAAGTGTTTACTCCGATATTAACACTGTTATGCACTTTAACTCTCGGCTGTTGATGGAAAAAAACTAATTTTTAACCCACGCAACCATAACAAACGAACACTGGAAAAATACAATTCCAAATATACCAAATTGGTCACTCTATTGATTTGAAGTGAATAACAAGTTAACAAATTCGACGGCTCTACTCCAAGAGATCCTGAATCGTATGTTATACAGACTCGACTTTGTTGACATATCTTTTGACAGTTGACACGTATGGTATCGATGATTGGTTTTCAATTGAAAATATAGATTGCTACTTCAAAAATCCAACTCCAGCAACAGGGACATGGCCGCCCTGGGCTTTTGTTGCCTCTGTTGGTAGTACGTTGATATTGGTTGCATTCATCCCAACGTAGTGCTACTGGGGCGAACATCCATTTCCTGCTTAACATATTATAGTCCAGCCAAATAACACTTTTACAAAGAGAGAGAAAATTGTTAACAGGATGGGAAATGGTAAATGGGCGTAAATTAAACGTGAAAAAAATAAGTGCGTGAGTGGGGGTGTTTCCAGATATACACTACTCAAAACAATTATCGCATATTTTGAAAGAAAACCCTGTACATAAGGCTTTATTCATAAAATTGGTAAACTATGATTTTTAGTACTAAAAACATAGATATTTTTTATGCAAATTCCGGCAGATATGGGTTTTTATGTTGTTCGTTATCATTTATTCTGAAGTTTTTCTATATAACTGCAAAATGCTAAACCTAAACCTAAACCTCAATGGCACGAGTATTCGTTTAGTTGAACATAGACTTTCGTACGAAGTTATTAATTGGATGAAATTAGAGATATGAATGATAACAACAGACGTCTTACTAGACATTTAACAGTTGCTGAGGCACATACGGCTGTTACTGTCAGCTGAAGGATACAATCAAGTCCGAATTGCGCATATTTTAAATGTTACCCAGTCGTCAGTAAGTAGAGTGTTAATGCGGTATAGGGAGACTGAGGCATTCTCAAGACGTCCTGGCCAAGGCCGTAATAGGGTCACAACTGCAGCACAGGATCGATTTTTGCTTTTGCAAACTTTAAGAAACCGTTCAACTACAGCTAGGAACTTACAAATGCCCTAAGAAGAACTTACCAGGTTAGGATCAGTTATCAAACGGTTAGAAACAGATTGAGAGAATCTGACTTAAGGCCAAGACGACCAGCAACGGGACCACGACTCACCAGGCAATACCGCGTATGCAGATTAGCCTTCGCCGGGGAACACCTGAACTGGAGAGCAGCTGTTTGGCACACGGTCTTGTTCACACACGAGTCCAGATTTACTCTCTCAACAAATGACCGTCGTGTAAGGGTGTATAGAAGACCTGTAACCCGATTTGTACAGGGTAACATTCGTCAGTTGGATGCAAACGGTGGAGGAGGCATTATGGTTTGGAAAGGAATAAACTTTCGTGGACGCACTTGAATGCTGAAAGGTACATTAATGATATCCTTCAAGAGTATGTGATTCCTTTTGCCCCATTTATAGGCGATAATTTCATATTAATGCATGATAATGCCCGTCCACACACAGCACAAATTGTGACTAGGTTCTTGCAAGACACCGATATTGATGTCATGGATTGGCCAGCAAGGTCACCTGACTTAAATCCGGTTGAACATATGTGGGATGCTCTTGGAAGAGCCGTTAGTGGAAGATTGAATCCACCTGAAACTTTGGAACAATTGTCTGAAGCTCTTATAGAGGAATGGGATAGAATTCCCGAACCTTATGCTCAAAATTTAATTTTAAGTATGGGGAGGCGTTGCAGGGCAGTTGTAAAAGCTAAAGGGGGTAATACTGAATATTAATTAATGTTTTGTAGTGTAAAATTCATTATGGTCGGCTAGTAATGTTAATTTTGTTCTTTGGTTTTGAGACAAATAGAACACTAAAAAATTAAAAGTTTCTTTATTTCGTTACATTTTATGTAAATTTTGCAATACGTCGTAAAATGCCTTAAAACATGTCATTATTCGATTAAAAATATTTAAATCAATGTTATTTTTATTTGTTGATTAAATATAGACATTTAAGAAAATATGCGATAATTGTTTTGAGTAGTGTATTTGGGGGGTGAAAAGGGGTGCAGTTCTGGATTATTGCGATTTCCGGCGAAAGGTGACGTCGGAGAGAGAAGTGTGCAGCAGAAAAGTCGTAGATTATAAAAAGGTCTGCAGCTTTTGTGAAATTGCTTTTTTCACATAACCCCAAAATTTCCGAGTAAAATGCGAAAAACCACTTTTATCGTTTTTTATTTTTCATTCACAAAATAATAATGTTATTTTGGAGAAACTTGGTGGAAGTAAATCTTTTTGTGTCCGAAAAGTCCAAAAATTTTTTCAAATAGAAATATCAAGAGATAATCTCGTTTCTCGGTCCAAGAAAATATTTTTCAAATTAAAATTCTCCTTTGGAAAATTGTCGTAGAGACTTCATTCATGTCGCCATTTTTTCGTCTTGAGTTATAATTTCTTGTGAAATAATAAAATAATACAGCCCCTATTTAGAAACATGCTCAAAAATTTGGAAAATCTAAAAATGAATTCTGCATCCATCTTTTTTTACTGAATGTTAATAATTTGTTTGAATTTTTAAATAATTCTTAAAAACCAATTGCACTATTCAACTGTACGAAAAAAAAACAAAAGATTCTCAGTGCTGTTATTAGATGCAAAACTTTATCATACATTCACCTTAACAATTAGTAAATTAATGAAACTACATCAATTAAGGTTTTTCAAATTTGTTAGTAAATTCATCATTTATTTCTTCAATATTGCTCCTTTTTGTAATTTTTTTATCTTCTTCTTCTGCCTCTTCAATATCGATGGGATAACCTGAGGATTCTTTTGATAATTGATTTTCACTGATTAATCAAAGGCCCGGCTGCTCCTTTTCAGCAAATTATCGTCAGATTCATCAAAATCTGAAATTTTCTAAACATTCAAACAATTGTCTGAACCACATATGAAGCTGAAAGAGAGATGGGGGACTGGAAGGAGATGACAGCGGGTCCTGTATGGAATCATGTATATTAAACACGGGCAGCGGGAGATTCAAATGAAAAATCATTCTTCGACTTGTATGTTCAGTAGTAATACCCCTAGGGTCTTGATAATACCGAGATAATTTTGTCATAGAGAATGCTGAAAGCGTGTTGCTTGATAATAGCCCAAGGCCGCAGGCCGAGGGCTATTATCTTTGAGCAACACGCTTGAAGGATTCTCTACGACAAAATTTTGAGTATTTATCAAGACCCGAGGAGTATTCGATAAGATAATTTTTTACTTTGTAAATATCAAAAAATTGATTGTAAATCTGACTCTTAATACTTTTCAATACAAACTTTATTAGTTTTAATCAAAAATTATTCATTTTTATTTAAAACTACAGTTGTGAAAAATACAATTGGTAAATTAATTGAATCGTTAGATGCAATACCAAATCTTTCCGACATTTTCAATCCAGTTGTCAGTATGACGTTTAATTAATTTTTAATAAAACATAAACACCAAACTGAAAACACCACATGTAGGGTATTATCGCTGTAATACAGCGGTGATTGGATGAAATTTGACACATGACTTGAAATTGAGTAATTTGATTGGTTACTAAATTCACTAAAAAATTATCAGTAGTAATACCCCTAGGGTCTTGATAATACCGAGATAATTTTGTCATAGAGAATGCTTAAAGCGTGTTGCTTGATAATAGCCCAAGGCCGCAGGCCGAGGGCTATTATCTTTGAGCAACACGCTTGAAGGATTCTCTACGACAAAATTTTGAGTATTTATCAAGACCCGAGGAGTATTCGATAAGATAATTTTTTACTTTGTAAATATCAAAAAATTGATTGTAAATCTGACGCTTAATACTTTTCAATACAAACTTTATTAGTTTTAATCAAAAGTTATTCATTTTTATTTAAAACTACAGTTGTGAAAAGTACAATTGGTAAATTAATTGAATCGATAGATGAAATACCAAATCTTTCCGAAATTTTTAATCCAGTTGTCAGTTTGACGTTTAATTAATTTTTAATAAAACATAAACACCAAACTGAAAACACCACATGTAGGGTATTATCGCTGTAATACAGCGGTGATTGGATGAAATTTGACACATGACTTGAAATTAAGTAATTTCATTGGTTACCATATTCAGTAAAAAATTATCATAGTAATACTGTTGGAAATTGAACTGTCTAATCAAATAATGGAACAATGAATTTTTTGTATTCTTTTTCCATGGTGCAATTGGTTTTCAAGATTTATTTGAAAATTCAAACAAATTCAAATTCAAACAACATTCAGTTAATGATGGTTGCAGAATTAATTTTATGATTTTTTTCCAATTTCCGAGACTGTATATTTTTATTATTTTACAAGAAAGTATAACTAAAGCCAAAAAAATGACGACATGAATGACGTCTCTACGACAATTTTCCAAAGGAGAATTTTAATTTTAAAAATATTTTTTGTGCCGAGAAACGTGATTATCCCGGAATTTTTTTGATATTTCTATTTAAAAAAATTTGTGGACTTTTCGGACACAAAAAGGTTTACTTCCACCAAGTTTTTTCAAAATAAAATTATTATTGTGTGAATGAAAAATAAAAAACGATAAAAGTGGTCTTTCGCATTTCACTCGGAGATTTTGGGGTTATGTGAAAAAGCAATTTCACAAAAGTTGTAGACCTTTTTATGATCTACCACTTTTGATTTGTACACTTCTCTCTCCGACGTCAACTTTCGCCAGAAATCGCAATAATCCAAAATTCCACCCCTTTTCACCCCCAAATAAATTTGGAAACACCCCTGCTCACGCATTTCTTTTTTCTACGTTTATTATACGCCTCTTCACCATTTCCAACTGTTCCCATTCTGTTGACAATTTTGTTTTTTTTCGCTTCAAAGTGAGCCAATTCGACTAGTCTATTATTCAAAAAAATTGTCGGGAGATTACAGTTTCTAAGAAAATATTATGAAGGAGAAGGAACCAATAAATACCAAAGATTTCGGATAAGAAGTAAATTTTCAGCAAAAGTCAGATGCGAAAAATATGACAAGATAACTCAGTAAAATAAAATATACGTTCATGCAGGACAGTATATTTTTCTTGAAGATACAGGTATAGTTTTTAAGACAAACCGAAAAACCATCGAATACAATACTGCGAAAAGATGAAAAATGATTGAAAACAAAATTTATATCCGATCTAGAGGAATCCAGTGCAATTATCATAAATTCACCGTTCATGATTGGTAGAACCAAACTCATTTTCTAGCTGGTCTCAACAAAATTACTAGATCGGGCCAAGTCTGAAAATATTAAAATTAGGTTAGGTCACCAAATATTGAAAATTATCAAAATAAATTTGACAAAAATAAAATTATTTGGGATGAGTCACAAAGTGGGCCATATCATTGCCAGTACAGTGGCATTAAAATGGTGGGTCAGATAGTAAAAGAATCTGCAATCAAGAAATTATTGAATCTTATTGATCTCTGGTGTGGGAGCCTTCAATAGATTAGGTAGTCATAATAGAGTGACTCTAGCCAGGGTACCAGGTCACCAAGAAATGAAAGGCTATGGAAAGGCCGATGAATAAGCCAAGCAGGGAGCAACGAAGGTCATGATAGGACCAGAGCCGTCCTGTGGAATTGCTAAATGACTTAGTAAGGAGAGCATCCACAAATGGATAAGCAAAAAGGCGTTGCGCTGGTGGTATAACGCCCAAGGACATAGGCACGCTAAATTATTCCTTAAAATCCCTTCGGCCAAACTATCACACGACCTACCATGTCAAAGTCGAGAAACGACGAGAATGACCGGACATTGTAGGCTGAGGAAACATATGCACACAATTGGCCTAGCAGATGACAGCCTATGTAGGCTCTGCCAGGAAGAAGATAAACCGCGGAGCACATACTAGAGATTGGCGAACCAACGCTTTCGCTCACATCCAGTTACCAAGCATAGCAATGGAAGATAAAGAGAAGGAAGGAGAGGAATACAAAAACTTGGGATTGAATTGAAGTAGACAAAGCTCCCCCCCACCCTGAAGGTAGGCCATAAAGGCGGTTTCCGGGGTGGACCAGGGGGAGTTCTTGTGGTGTTTTTAGTGGGTATACGCTCTGAACAGCGCGAGCTGCGAGCCCCACACTACCTAACGCTAGTGGAGGGTGTTCATGAGGAGAATTTTCATCACAAAAATAACTACCAAGCATTAATGAATCAAATGGACAACATCCCCAATGGCTGTTACCTATAAAGTGTAGACTCCCAACTTATAAACTTGACAACCACCTACAGCTTTGTAACAATATTTACAGTGTAAGATAAAAGAACACTGCAATACCTACCGTCTTTCCAAAAATCCTCTTTTTTGAAACATCAGATCGGTTAAACACACTACCGTGAAAATTAAATTATATCCATTTTTACATCAAGATGTTTGTTTATATAACGACGTAGTTGAAAAGATGTCTAATTCGTGGGAACGATCTTTTTCCGCCATCCCATTTTCGTCTTTCTCCCGAAATAGCTGGTTGAAAAGCTGCATAAAAGAGGGCCAGAAATAGTGTCACGCGGAGGGTTGCGAGTAGCATGATTGATTTTGATCTCGCTCCGTATTTTTTCCCAATCGAAGGGCTCGTTATTATTCGAAAACTCTAAAAGGGTTACGCGATTTCTCTCTCTTGCTATGAAATACAGAAAATGCAGAAAAGTCGCATTTTCTACCGATTTCGTAATTTTTGAAGTGTCCTAGTACAGTTCTAAGTTGAAAGGGTCTGTCTTACAAAATTCAAGATTTTGACCTAAGTGCCTTTTTGGGTATTTGAAGTGTATCTGTAACTAATTAACAGAGCAAAATCTTATTTTTCGTGCAATTGCACGCGAATTCAGTATTTCGTGGACTCATTAGAGTCCGCGAAATTCAATTTCGCTGTGAAACCAAACGTCTGCTCCAAATTTGAATATCACTTCCTTTCACATTTCTTAAATACTACAAAGATAAGGATTATTTATTTTTATTCAGTTTAAGACGCTTTTGAGTTCAGGAGAAGTGGAGGGTACTGAAATATCGCTGTCAGCATCAGATTTCGCGTTTTGTCAAGAAATGTCAAAATATTTTGTATATATTGAAACAAATCATTTCCATAGCACACGGTGACATTGTTAAATGAATTGAACAGCTGCTGATTTTAGAGCAATGATAATATATTCATTTACAATTATCTAGTTTAATAATTGTAACGATTGCACGAAATTTCGCAGCCTAGGCATACAAATAACTATTATAGATCGCCAAATTGGGTGTTTAGTTTTATCCCCTTAAAAAATAATATCAAGTACTAAGACATTCTGTCCCAACCAACATTCCATCAATGATTTTGTCCCATCTGTACAAATGGGACAATTTCTTTTAATAATATCATTATCATTATTATTTTCAAATATAATTACAAAGCAAAACGTGTTATTCAAAAAAGATAATAAAACTATTTGGATGTACCCTTTTTTGTTTTTCTGTATACGCTAACTGCTTGGAAGTTACTTTAAAAAAACTAGTAATCAAATATTACGAACCAGGACATTCGTTTTTGTTAGTAGACTATCGATGAAAAAACACAGAATAATTTTGATGATTTTCTGTGATGTGTAGGTCGTCTGACAGCGGCGGCAAAACTGATGTGATTAAAATAAAATATATTCAGTTAGGACCTTTCAGCTTAGCACAGCAGTGCAATCAAGAATATTTTGAAAAAAATTTCGCTGGCAACTTTCAAGATCTGCCTAAAAAAATAAGAAATATGCACAATTCTCACATTACTGATAAAATACAAATAAAATACGAGCAAGATGAATTTTTGGATGGAAAATTGGCCAAACGATTAATGAAATATCATTTGTTACAAAAAATATATCTTGTCATTTCATCTAATGATCCGACGAAAACAAAAAAAACTATCAAAACTACATAAGAACTTGTTTGGTTAAGGTGAGTATAATTTAGAATTTATTGTTCAGACGTATTCTGAAATCATATCACGAGCAGTTTTGAGGCCAGTGCATCCTGTACTTACCCTGTCCGGTCTGAGTGTTGATCACTCAATAAAAGAATGGTAAGTACCATTTTATTGCCGGTACACGGATTTGGATCGGTGCGGTTAGGGAGCGTCCATTAATTACGTGTGGTGTTCTAGGGGGGAAGGGGATCAAGCTAAATCTTTCCAAATCTCCCTTAAGGGGAAGGGGGTCTTGGCAAATGTCACGTTATCATTTTCTCCCAGAAAACGTTATAAAATCGCGTGAAAAAATATTTCTAGAATATAATATGGCCAAATCTGAGAGAATAGTACTTCTATGCGCAAGCGACAACGGCTTAGAGTGGCTAATTCATAACAAAGTTGAAGGAGCAGAGGATTTTATTGAAAAGCACTTAGATATGCTGCTTCAAGTAGTCACTTTTGAAACCGTGCACGAGTCTCCATGGTGTGAATTAGAATGAATATTTCCTTAATTTGTGTTTGATATTCTTCATTTAATTTTATGATTGTGATTTTAAATTACGTTAATATTCACAAATACTAGTCTTTGCTAGTTTTCGATAAAAGTAATTAAACAATTTTTTTCAATAATCCAACTCGTTTACAGTCCAAATTGAAGTTTTGAAGAACCTCGCGTGAGATTAGGGAGGGGGAAGTGAGTTAAGGAAAATCCTACGATATCTTACCAAGGAACAAGGGCGGTTTAAAGATTCTTAAAAACGCCTCACGTAATTAGGGGGCGCCCCCTTCTGTCTGCCATTGGCGACGATTAGAATATTGTATAGTTTCTTGAAAATCAGATCAATCTTGCTCGATCATCCTAGAATATTCGGAAATTATACCTACGTAAGCGATTGTGTCAAGCGCGACGGGCTGATGTAGTTCATTGTATTAGTGCATTCTGTATTTGTATCTGTAGAGTAGGGAGGGTGAGTGTAGGCTCACAGCACTTAGGCCACATGTGACCCATTGTACATCCTCCCGAGGAGTTGTCCTCCTAGGTCATTGTCCATCCTGTCCTTCTCATGAAGGTGGACAGGTCACTGGGAGACATCTCCTTTATATCGGCAGGTGTAGGCCAAGACTCACCGAACACACACTCTCTTATTGACGAAAACTCCGGACACTCGCATAAAACATGCCTGACAGTTTCATCTTCCTGTTCACACATCCTGCATAGAGATGTGTCCACTAGCTCCATAGTATGGAGGTGTTTCCTTAGTTGACAGTGACCAGTCAGAAATCCCACTGTTAAACGTAGGTTTTTCCTGGTCATCGCCAAATATTTCTTCGGCGCCAGCTTCCCAGGGTCGCCCAGGGTGATCCTGGCAAGACTGCATCCTTTGATTCCATCCCATCTCTTAAGGGATTGAGCATGAGTGTAACGTTTGGCTAGTTCCGCAATTGTCGAAGTCGTTAGGCCGTAAGTGTCACTGGGTCCTAGAATTTTTAGTCCAGCAGCTTCCCTTCCCAGTGACCGGTCAGAATACCCGTGGCTGTCCGAAGGTTCTGTCTGTTCATAGTCACGTATTTTTTGGCTACTTTGCTGTCCGGATACTGCAGCAGTTCCTTGGCAAACCTGCAACCTTCTGCATCGTCCCATCTACCCTTAAACTTATCAAGGGAGTGTTCCTTTATTAGGTCAATCATAGCCGACGCCGACAGACCAATGAAAGTGCCAGGTCCCAAGAGTTTTTGGGAGGCTGCTTTTCTGGCTAGTGAGTTGGCAATGTGGTTACCTTTCGATTTACTGTGCCCCTTGATCCAGCCTAGATTGACTTCGTTGTTGCTACAGGCTTCGATCAGGGACAGGTGACACTCCAGTACTAGGCCTGATGTGATACGTGGTCTGTTCAGGGCTAGTAGTGCCTCTCTACTATCCGTAAGGATGTGAATTTTATTACCTGTGCTGTTTCTTTTGGTAATCTCTTTTGAGGCGATGTAGATAGCAGTGAGCTCTGTTTGAGCAGCGCTGACATTACAGCCCATCGCCCATTTGATGTTTAGATTCAGAGATCTGGAGTAAACTCCATATCCTGAGCCCACATTGGTTTTAGAGCCATCCGTGAAGATGCGGAGTGCGCCCTCTGATGTGTCTTGTGTGTTATATTTAATGATCACCTTGTAGGGCCTGTGGAAGGTATATTGTGGTGAGATTGTGTCCGTATTTGCCTGCAGCAGTGGGACCTCATTGAGTGCCTCACGCCATAGGTTTCGTCTCAATCTACCAGATCCTACGTCAGGTTGTATACCGGTAGAGCGTAAGCGTGTCATGAGCATCAAAATAATCTCCTTGATGTGTATGTCAAGGGGAGTGAGACCAAGGATCACCTCCATCGCTTTGGTTGATTGATACCTACTCAATAAAACTCACAGATAAAGTTGGATACGGAATATTTTACAAAGAGAGCAAACTCTTGTGGTACTCATATTTGGATAGCTCTGTTCAGGATATCTTTCATAATCATCATTCATACGTTTGGGTTGGGCTCAACTGCCCAGGAGCTTGAACTGGATCTTTGTACCATTACCCATGTCAGGATGGCTTTTTTTCATAAATAATCAGACACTGTCGAAAGTTAACAGAAAACAACCATATTGCAATTAGTGATATGATCGCTGTGAATAGTTATTTTTTATCTTTGCTGACAGTTTTTAATTCTTTTTGGAACAAACCTGAAACTTCCAAATTGCCACTGCAGTATTTTTGTCGCAATGATTTGATATGAAATGATGCAACCTTTAAAAAATGAGCCAAAACAAAGTAAAGAAACTTCCCTATATGGAAGGTTGTGTGTATTTTTATTAGAAAGTCCTCCCTTCGCTTGAAAAGTATAAAAAAGGGGGTTCGATGTAGATTGAGTAAGAAACGTATTTTCCCTTTTGAAATAAAAGATTTATTTTGGTTGTAATGGATGACAAGGCTTCGTTTCCATTATAATGCCTGTTGAAATTTTATCAAAAGCTAATCAATCAGAGCACTTCCACCTTTCGAGTGATTGTTCTGTTACGTCATAATTTCCATCAATAGTTTTGTGCTTCTTGTGTCGAAATATGCAGAGGATTCCATTGAAAAAAAATAGCTTTCATCGAATTTTTGTTGAGAAAGTTGTACATGTCCTTCAATTTTTTTATCGTGTATATTAGAAGCCTTTAAATACATCTACACCTTCAATATTATCCTTTGGGTTAATTTACATGTTATAATGGTAAAAGGTCTGTCCCAACCGCAATCGAAAACCGTCAGAAGCGAACATAGAAGCATAGCAATGCATAACATAGAAGGTACTGGGATGGGAGTGCATGGGTCAGGAACCAAACACTTAGAAAGCTTAGGAAGAATCCCAAGAATCTTCGAAGCGGACACTCTCGCCATAGTTAAATATTGATGGAAGGTACAAGAGGCAAAGGATGAGCATTATGTTTGATGGTAAAGCAGCCATTGGAGCACATTTTTAAACCGGTATAGTAATGAATAAGGAAACTTAATAAACTAGGCAAGACCAGCATCGTCACCTTACTGTAGATTCGAAGACATACTGGAAGGCAGGGTCTGAAATACCTCAATGGGGGCCGGCACCATTTTGCATTCCATGTAGTATTGGAAGAAATAGGCAAATCGCCATCGTGATAGGTGTTGTCAAAGGCAACTTTGATATCAAGGAAGGCTGCTAATCCCACTTCCTCAAAGATCATACTTTATCAAGTCCCCAGTTATAGAATCACGTCTCTGTGGATACTTCCGGCCTGCATGCATATTGAGTTCGATGGGTCTTTAAACCCTAATGCTATCAATGCTATCAATTTTTCCAGTGTCTGGAGTCAGTATGCACCTCTACTCTAGGCAGTAAACCCCTTTAAAACAAACACGAAAAGGAGATCAGATACAAAGCAAAAATGGCTCTAATGGTCTGCAGGGACCTGGCAGGAAGAAATTGGGGTTGTAACCCAGAAATGCTACACTGCCATAGTGAGACCAATCATCACTTATGGAGCCATTGCGTGGAGTAGTAGAACTAGTCTATTGACGACGAGAGAAAACCTCTTAAAAATTCAAAGACTAGCCTGTATATGGTATATGAATTACAGGAGCAATGAGAACATACCCAACGGCAGCCATGGAAGTGATTCTCAACCTCACACCTCTACATATGGTGGTGGAAAGTGTGGCAGAAATCACACAACCTGGACAGTATGGACAGTATAGCTTTTCAAAGGAATTACGGAGTTAAGCAGCAAGAAGAACGGCTCAAAAGCAATAGAAGGAGCTGAGATTGGGGTGCTCGGGCCAAGAACCAAGCACTCTCGAAGCTTGGGAGAAGCCCCAAGTATCATTCTTGCCATAAGAAAGTGCGCCCACTACAATATTGATAAAGGATACAGAAGGCAGAGGATTAACGTAATTTCGGATAGTCAAGCAGCCATTGAAGCATTGAGCTCTTGTGTAATCAGTAATGAGCAAGGCGAAAGCAATATAGTGATATGAATTTAGTGTTTTGTGTGTGTTGTGTGTTATTATTATTATTAAACTTTTTTATTGTTTGTGTTGAAGTATTTGTTTGATGGGCGCCAATGATTTTAAGAAATTTATTTTATTTATATCGAAATAACCCTTGTTTGGTGTATGTGGTGTATGATACTATTTTCCATATCAATAGTTACCCTACTGTAGATCCCAGGACATACTGGAATACAAGGAAATGCAATATCAGATGAACTAGCAAAGAGGGGGACTGGAATACCCTTTTGGGGGCCTGAAAAAAAATAGGTGAAGACGAAAAAATAGATCTGACCATTGGAAAGTAGGGCTTAGATAATCAAAGATTTTCCTGAGTGACTGCAACTCGTTGAGATCGAATGAATGCCTAATTCAAAGTAAAACTGCTCAGTTTTAACAGGGATCCTAACGGAAAATTGTCACCTGAATGGGCACCTGAAGAAGCTCAAAATATTGGAGGAAGAAGAATGTAAATTTTGTGGTATGGAAGAAGAAGCCTCCATTCACTTACTTTGAAATTGCACAGCAATTCAGAATCCTAGGGCACAACACCTGGGAGATTACTGAATAGAAGAGGAACATTCACCTAAGTTGAATCCTGCATATTTCCTGAATTTCCTCCGGGAAATACGACTCAAGGAGCTTCTAGTCTCTGAGACTCTCTTCAGTAATTAAGTATAAGTGACGGGAACATTAGATTTTTCAGGTCTCAGTGAATATCACCCCAAAATACATAAATATATACATACATGCACCCCCATTATTAATTTTTAAATAGATTAAAATAAAATTCAGTTTGTATACGACCCGTTTGATTCAACAATAAATTCAAAGCAATTCCTCATAGATCGCTCTGTATAGATTGATTTAGTTTTACAAACAAATATTTTTATAGTAAACGTAAAACTTCCAATATATTCACTCGAACCAAATTAGTTTGAAAAAAAAATCAACAACCTACAACAAAACCCCGACGAACTCTTGTCAACCGTTAACAGATTGTTAATCTGTAAAAGATCTGTGAAGATTTGTAAAGCATCGAAAATTAATGTCCGCAAACAGAATATCATCATCATCTATTCATCGTTGTACGGTTCACGTCACGTTTCAGTGCCGAAAGAAAATATATATAGACTAGTTACAGAAATAACGGAATTTTAAAATTCATTTGTGTGTTATATTTATACGTATTATCTCCGTGGGTATGAGTTTGTGGTATACAGAACGTACATAAAGTGATACAAAAATTATTAAACACTAGCTAAATTTACTATTATCTATCATACATAGCTAATGACCTTTGAATGATAACGGAAGTAGCCGTTTTTTTTATGAGACACCCTCCTTTCTTTCAATTTGTGTATTTCCACTGCTGAGCTGATTCAAAAAATGTATGGTCGGAGAAGTACCCCAAATCCTCTTTTCTTTTTCTATATTTACACATACAGGATGTACCAATCTTACGACAAACTTCGGTATATGGTTTATTTCAAGAGATATCAAAAAATGTTATACACAAAAATACTAATGGGTTGAAGGTCCATATTTTGAAATTATATCGAACTATACAGAGTGCTGCATAACTCCGTTACAAACCAAACATTTTTCAAATGGGAACCCCTGTATATTATACCGAATTCGGATTGGTTACATTTTTTTGATATAAGGTTTTGCCACCTAATACAGAGTCCTTCAAAAGATATAGACACGTTTATGTGAAAATCGTAGGTAAATCAACGCGCTCTGTAGCTTGTTGTACGTTGAAAAAACAATGTATTTTGCCAAACAGAGTTTCGTAACATGATGCAAGCACTCCCTATACCCAAAATTTATAAAAACAGAGTTATCTGGTAATATTTATTGTAAACTATCATTATTCACCTATTATGTGAAAGCAATAAACGTTGTATGTAACAAAAAATCCTCATTAATGATACATTTCAATGAATAATTCATTCTAAGCAAAACTATCTACCAAAAGTATAATCCTAACCGAAATATTTAGCTGAAGATTCAAAGTGTTCACCGTTAACATCAATACAATGCTGTAAGAGGGGACCCAACTGATTGGCCAGCTCGGTCACCCGATTTAACGAAAGTATATTTATTTTTTTCGGGTCTTGTAAGAAATAAGTTTATATAGAGGAGAGGATCACCCCCAAATAGTCGTTTAGAAAATGAAAAACCGACCAACCTCGTTCTAGTCGCTAAGAACAGTCTATCTTTATATTTTCGAGGGTGCTGAACACGAATATGACATTTATTTTTTTCTAAAATTGGGGGAACATGGTCAAAATTGACTTTTTAACCGAAAATGCGAAAAAAACGATTTTACGATTTTCGACAATCAACTCGCGGTTTCCTGGCGAATAATTCATATTTTTTCACGAACATTTAATGACGTCTTCTTCAACCAATTCTAGAGACAATAAAACTAGTCCGAAATCCCCAAAGCATTTTACATTCGAGCAATAAATTGAAGAAATTTTTTTTTCGAATTTTTGACTTTTTACGTACGATGAAAAAAGTTGAGTGAGGAAGTTTTTAATTGTTCATATCTGAATACGCAGTACTGAAATTTAGAAATCGAGGAAGTTTTTGGGAAAATTTGAGCTAGTAATATGCAGTAGAAAAAAAGATAGAGCGATTTTAAGATGAGCACTCTTGCCGCGCGGCTCCCGCATTGGGCGTGCGTACCTTCGATATTTTCCGTGCGCGGATCGTCTTCGAGATAATAGATGATTGTAGTAATCCTTAGTATTTTTAGTCGATAAATCCGATTTTATCAGAGATATCAAGTAAAATCGATTGCAACTTTACGAAAAAAGACGAAAGTTCGAGAGTAACATTTGAAGGAAAAAATGAAATATATACTTAAGCATCATTTTTATTTTTACGATTCATCAGATACAATGTCATGTCGGTTTGTACAAGAAGATTTGCAAGAACAAATATCGCAACATTGTAAATTAGATTGCTTGCAAGGGCATACTTCCGTTGAACACGGAGATTTTCCGGAGCAGGCACAAAAATACTTTTGTAAAAGTTCCATACTTGTGATACCTTCATAATAATTCGTAAGCACTGTAACGAGTTATTTTGTTGTTATAGATACAGGGTTAATTTGCAACACTTTAAATATATTATAACTCGTTACTTAAATTCAAACTCTCTTTTCTTTTATTGATTTTTATTTATTGTTAGGTATACTGTTGTTTTGTATATTTTTTTTTAGTATAAGACCGGAGGTACGTAAATGAATTCTATCATGAAATTTAGTAGTTTCTAAAGTTAAAATTTTTTTCAATCGATAAGGACATTTGGTATATATACCATTTATTTAATTTCAAAATACGTCTGGTATATGACAAATTTTTTGTGGTATCTAAATTTTACTAGCGACAATGAGGATATAAATAGCAGGAGAATTGATTTGGAGAGACAGAGACCGACCGCTGATTCACCTTTTACCTTTTACCTTTACCTTTACCGTTGACCGTTGCTAATTTTTGTACGTAAAGTGTGTGTCCCAAGTTTGTGTTATTCCGATCCGGTTACCGGCATATATTTTCAATTAAAGACAGTAATTCTTTTTTTTAAAGTTGTGACAAAAGTGAACTACGATACCGAAACCGACGTAAGAAGGTAAACATATTTTTATCACCGTTTATTTGAAAATTTTCGTACCTCCGTAAAATAGAAAAGTTTGATATTTTCATGGAAATTTCCGTACCGGTTATTTTTTTTCTTTTTTTGTTAGAAAAGTTGTTTTGTTTGAGATTAGGATAAATAAATGTAACGTTGTTTTAGAAAATGTGTTTTTGATTTCAATTGCGAAGTTAATTGGTTTTAATTATTCGCCGGGTTTATATTAAGTTCACATTTTATTTTTTTTTCACAAGTCATTAATATACAATTAAGATTTATATGAATTGGTGCATCTTAATTATATTCAGGATCTTTTGTTTCTACACTGTGTGTCAAAATTAGTGGTACCTTTCTGATATAATTTTTTTCCTAACAATAGTTTGCCGGTTTTCTTTAGATTCAAGGGATAATCAGATTTGGAAGTGGCCTAGCCATAATTTATTTGATTACCTGGCAGATTTAAATCGTTGATTTTCCAGTTCCGTGGTACCTTTCTGATATAATTTTTTCTTAACAATAGTTTGCCGGTTTTCTTTAGATTCAAGGGATAATCAGATTTGGAAGTGGCCTAGCCATAATTTATCTGATTACCCGGCAGATTTAGACATTTTTAGCTCTCAGGTACAAATCTTTTACACCTTTTGTTTGTTTGTCGGAAAAATATTTTGCCGGTTAAATTTAGATTCAAGGGATAATCAAATCTAGAAGTGGCCTAGCCATAATTTATTTGATTACCCTGCAGATCTAATACGTTTACGTCTCGTGTGTCGAGAGTAGTTTTCCGTGGTTGTGATAACCTTACCGGCTCTGACCGTGCGTTCTTTCTCCCGTTTTTTTACTCGCTCCTGTAAAATTATTCATAACAGACCACAAGGTAGTAATAAACAAAGTTCCTGATTTCTCCGCTATTTACCGTAACTTATTTTAATATAAAAATCGATATTCAATTGAGTCGTATTAAAGATTTGATAAAGAATTGGTTGAAATAACTCAACAAGACCCCTGGAATTTTCCGTAACCTCCATCTGAGGCTATCTGGAACTCTTGACGCTAATGGTCAAGGGGCCGTGGAGCAAACCACGTTAAAAATCTGGCGCCCGAGTATTCCGTCGAAAGATTTTTAGTCAAGGGTGTCCATAGTGACGTGTTCGTGTGGCAGGAGCCACGTGTACGAGGTAAAACGCGTTACAAATTTGGCGCCCGAGCAGGGACCTGATTTGTTGATTTATTAGGAACCGTTATTATTTTTTTTTCTGTTTCCATATAGCGTATTAGAGCAGGGACCCAACTGTTGATTAGAAGGAACCGCTTCAGTCCGTTTTCGAGTTACCGTATTGTTACAGAGACCTTACTGTTGATTTGTTGATTTATTAGGAACCGTTATTTTTTTGTTCTTGTTTCCGTATACGTATAGAGCAGGAACCTCATTTGGTGATTTATTAGAAATCGTTATTTTTTTTTTCCTTGTTTCCGTATAGC
>CAJUYG010003051.1:925-24514 GCA_910591675.1 Galerucella calmariensis
TAGATTTGTTGCATATAAAATGATCTAAATTTTGCTGCAATTCAGGGGTGCCAACTAAGGTCTTGACGTTCAAATTGGTGACCACAAATTGTGAAAATCACACCATCACTTGATGGCTTATATCTTTTTTATAACAATCTAAAACTTGACCAAAATACCTCATCCCCAAGATAAAGGTCCAAGTTATATTATGTTTAAATTTCAGCTCCCAATTTTACTGCATTCTTTAGATTTGTTGCATACAAAATGACATGAATTTTGCTGCAAGTCAGGGGATGGTCAGGGGTGACAACTGTATTGAGCTGACCAAATATTGCTGATATAAATAAAAGTGATCCCGCAAACAATTTTTTGACATTGACCTCCAGTGTGCAAAAAAAACTATAAATTTTCACGAGTGAAGTGCCCTTAGGGCGCAATATATTCACTTGCTCTAAGTCTATTATCTAAGAGTTCAAGTAGCGATGCAGCAGCTAGTAAAAAAAGGTTATACCTAAGAGGTCTCTTTGATGGTACAAAATTTGGATTTCTTGGGTTTCAGGTGCTGTTTATAACCAGAGAATAAAATAGAATAATAAAATAGTTTATAACAAGAGAATAAAATAAATCCAAATTATTTCCATATAGAAGTGTTCGCTAAAACTATTCAGTTAGTAGAAAAATGACAACACCTATTTAGAAGAAACATCTAATTATTTTATTCCATTTACAGTTCTGATTATGTAACTAAAATGAAGTCCAATGTCTGACCACACAGATCCAAATAATTTTCAAATAGAAGTGTTCGCTAAATCTATTCAGTAAGAAGAAAAATGACAACACCTATTTAGTAGAAACATCTAATTATTTTATTCCATTTACAGTTCTGATAATGTAACTAAAATGAATTCCAATGTAACTGCATACATGTTAGAAGATGAACTTCAGTTGCCATGTATTTTAATAAATATGAAGACAAATACATTGAATTTGTAACAATAATTTCGTTTATATTTTTATAGAAAAAGCAGATATGTCTTTCTATTGCTATAATAAACATTTTTATAGTTTACCTAATTAGCATTTCTTTCTGTATTATGATAAATATGAAAACTACCTACTCTTACTTACCTTGTAGTTCAAATTAAAAAAAAAAAACTACAAGCAGATTGCGATTTGTTTGTGTATTCAATGAAATGAAAAATTTTTGCTCTAATTTAGGTGCTTGAATAATTGAGAAGAGCCAATGGAAAAACAGGCATGTTGGATTATTACAAACTGGAGGAAAACTGTAAAAAGTATTTTAGAATAATTGGATACATAATTAAAGATCAAACATATAATATTTTTATTCCTGTGTTTCAAAAATAATAGATCACTACAGAATTCAATGGAATACGAAATGTCTATTTTGGTCAATTAATAGAATGCAATTATGTAGTTTTATTACTATCACCATTGTCTATACTTTTTATAGACAATGCTATCACCAATGTAGTTTCCATCAATAACTCGGGATGCTGATGTATATAACTATGTTTATGCTGATGCAATCTATGGCTAGGTACAGGACCCCGGAGGTACCAACAGGCCCCGATACGAGGATCAATAAATATCAGGCACTTCCTGGAATCACTAGCAATAGCTAAAAATATTTGTGGTTTATTTCACGATTGGTACTTGTGGTGAGGCACATGTGAAATAAAAATAAACGGGGCACAAATTTACTTCTCCAGCATGAAAATTATTTTATTTCAACCGCCTACAAATACTAACAAGCTCTAAGCAATAAATAAAAAATAAATAATTTTTGAAATATTTTTATGTACACAAAACACATGACATGACAACGACATTTGACCGTCGTAATCTGTCATTGAAGTTCCATACAGCGCCATCAATCAAGACGGTGGAACAGCTGAACTAATGTGCAGATGCGTTCGTATTCTAAATTTTCCGTGCAACAAATCTCAAAAAATACAATGAATTGAGATTTCATATTCTCAGAATCGAATTCTCTAGGCTTTCTTTTGGGGATAAGGTCTTGGCGTTCAAATTGGTGACCACAAATTGTCAAAACTGTCAAAATCACACCATCACTTGATGGCTTACATCTTTTTTATAACAATCTAAAACCTGACCAAAATACCTCATCCCCAAGACAAAGGTCCAAGTTATATTATGTTTGAATTTCAACTCTCAATTTTACTGCATTCTTTAGATTTGTTGCATACAAAATGACCCAAATTTTGTTGCAAGTCAGGGGTGCCAACTGTTTTGAGCTGTCTAATTTGTGAGGCCCCTCTTAAATATCTCATTGTTATGGAAACAGTGTTTGACAAAGATTTTACTTTTTCAGTATAAACTGTCAACACATCAACAACTGACAGAATAGAAAACAATCCACATTATTTACCGATTTAAAACAATCAACATTATTTACTGGCGTAATTATTGGCGTTTTTAGGCAATTTTTATAGGTATTCATGATAAAATTCATTGGCGTAGCAGGTTTTGTTTAATATACAAATACGTCTAATAATTAGTAAGTTTAGATTTTTTATAAATCCATATTTAGCTAATTTAAAAAAGTACCAATATTTCAAGTGTAATAAATTATTGATTTTAAAATTTCACCCTGTATAATTCATAATTGACCATACATTATTTAGTTTGTTGGAATCAGTTCATTAAGAGGATTTCAAAAATATGCAAATATACAAGGGTGTTTCATTAAAAAAAACACCGACTGTGGCATACTTGCGTGAATCACCCTTACATTTAAATTTATGTTTACATAACGCACAACTCAATTCAAAAGTTGACGTGTCTTGGCATTTTTTATAATTTTCCAAAATAATGACATAAAGAATTTTATTCCATAAGTGATTTCCACACTGTATATATTCTACGAGGGCGGTTTGACGGAAGAGTGACTTTTCAATGACTAAGTCACTTCACTGTACAAAAAATATTCTATTTTCCAACATGATCTCCCTTTAACTCCTAATCACTTAGTTCAGCGAGTTTCCAATTTTTTCAAACCCTCCAACCTCTTCATTTGACCGAAATCGTTTTTCACTAAAGACCCTCACACACTACGGGTAAACACGACAATCTTAATCGAACAGTTAAAATTGCGCGTACAAAATTGCTAGTGTATGGGCCAATCACGACGATGTTAACCGACGTTCTTCATCTCCGACATGAATTGTTATTTTACCCGTACAGGCCAACGTGTTCGTACAAGTCTGCTAGTGTATGTGGTATTCATTGACCGATGACCAAATGACCAATACAAGATTGTGAAATAAAGAGTTTACTATTGAATTTTTGAAGTTATATAAATTGTTGCCAAGCTTATGGAAAATAAAATCTTCAGAATATTCCTCCTTTAAAACAGTGTATATAGCACAACATGTTTCTGGTACTATGCGTCCTAGTCCTGAGGCTTGAGCTGATATTGCTGTTGAAACTTTTGAATCTTCATAATTTCGTCCTGGATCAAGATATCGTAATGTTGCCGTGAGACGACAGGATATGGTCTGCCAAAGGTGCGAATCTTACTTTTGTATCAAAGGTGTGATACGGTTTAACAATACTGAATAAGTATCTTCATCCATTCTTAAATAATAACACCTTCGTCACTTTTTTCCAGTTTAAAATAAACTAAAATAGATTGACATGGGAAAATTCGTTTCTTATTAATAATCAATCTCTTGACCATTTCGAGCATTTTCCACGTGATTTCTTTTTTAAAGCAAAAACTAACGCCACTGAAATTATGTCCTTGCGATGAATCGTGAAACACACAACTGCAGACGTTCTTTTCCGACAGTGTATGTGTGTTCAAAAGCGGCAATTTTGCACGTACAATTTTAACTGTTCGGTTAAGTTTGTCGTGTTTACCCGTACTGTATGGGGGCCTTAAATCATTTTTTTTAAGTTTGGAGACAGAAAGTAATCAGATAGAGCCAGATCAGTTGAATATGGCGGATGAGGCAGTAAATCGTAACACAGTTCGGATAATATTTCTGCAACCAAAACTCTTTTCTTCAACAAATGCGGTCGTTTTTTTCTTAAGTTCGGCATCAAATAAACGTGTCAGCAAATCAGCATAATATTGAACAGTTGTCGTTTTCCCTTGTTCTAAATACCTAATCAATAAAGATTACACATTCGGAATCCTAAAACAATAGCCATATATGACGTTATTGGCCGAAAAAAATGGTTTTTGCTTTCTTGGTAACACATTTCTTGGATGAAATCCATTATTTCAGCAGTAATAATGTTCCCGGGGTATACAAGTTTCATATACTGCGACCTGTCGACGGAAAAATTCACTTGGATCACGTTTAAAGATATCCAAACATTCGTTTGAATTTTTAATGTGAACGAGCTTTTAATCCGCATTAAGCAATCGCGGCATCCACCCTGCAGATACCTTCTTCCTAGGTATGTAACCTTTTATGCAAAATATTGCATACCCGTTCAGTTGAAATATTCATTTCATTAGCTATGTATTCTACCTACTTTTATTCGACGATAGCTAAGTACAAGGGCATGGATTTTAATAACCATTTCTGGAGTAGTTACAGTAAATGACGGCCCTAGACATTTTCAGCATCATCCGTATTCATATGGCCACTTTTAAAACAAGAGAGCCACTTACAAATCACTTCATGGGACGGTGCACATTCAGGAAAATATTCACGTAATTTTCCTCGGTTTCTTCCAATTTTTTTCCCACGTAAAAATTAATGTTAAATTAACGCTCGAAATTCTTTTTTCTCCATATTTACCCAACAAAGAAAACAGTATTCTTTAAATGAGTATTAAAACTCATGCTGGACACAAATTACTTTTATTTTTAAATAGAGTACCTTGTAACTCAGACAGGGGACACTTTTTATTTGGGTGATTTGAGTCAGATCTTCATATTTAGAGCTCAAAATTCTACAGATGGAGTTAGTAATGAATGCGTTGTATATAGTTCATTTACGATAAGTTTGCAATAACAAAACATGACAGATGTCTTACATCGTTGCCACGTTGTAATTTTTTCCAGTAGTTGGCTTGAAATTATGTTGATAAGTTGTTTATTGTATAAGATTACATTCAACTTGAAAATAAGATCAGAGATTATGAAACTTTGATGATTAAATACACAAATTTCAAGATGTCCAGTAAATTACAAACTATAAAATGCGAATGAAATGAAAGCGACAAACCGTGAAAGCTACGAGATGGGTTGAATGAAAGTAGAAGTTGTCTTTTTATGGGACCAGTGTAATGGTACCAAAACAAGTCTGGAAAATATGCTACTTTCAGAGTTATACGATAAAAACTGAAAATGTCAATTTTTTATTATTGGCTGGAACACATCCATTTTTCAAAAAAGGTAGAACGTGTCGCGGGACACTCGGTAGGAACTTTAGTTCCTTTTAAGCAAAAATTATGTAATACATCTGACGTTATAGATAAACAATTTGCATATTCCTCGGTGGTCGAGCAAACCAGACTCTCACGAGGTAGAACTGGGTTCGATTCCCCGTGAAGAAGTTTTTTTAATTGTTAATTTTATTTTTAAATGATTATTATGCTTGATATTATTAACGACAACAGGTAGACGTTTAAAATATTTAGCAGAATATTCATTATTATAGATAATGGTACGGTACCCTTCATGAGGGAGTCCGACTGGCAACCTCCACTTATAACAGCATCGTATATTTAAAAAGGGAAACCGTAGCATGATACAAATTGGACATTCAAGAGCTATACGTTTACCACAAAAAAATTAGTGGAAACATAAAATTGAATTGTTAAATTTTTAATTTGAAGTTTTATTACAGTTTATAGAAATTTTTCTTAAGTGGGTCGTAGAAAAAATATGCTGTTCGACTACTGTGGATTCTCCATTTCGCACTTGAACGATTGAGCACTCCGCCTAAGGCGTCGTGCTCAAACTTCGTCCTCGTGCGATATGGCCATCATATCCACACTAGTTGCGCAAACTACTATTTCTATCAAAATATGACCTTTTACATTTAAAAACAACCTGCCAAATGTCAAATCAATTTATCCATCCATTTTAAAGTTATCGAATTAAAACATTCGAGTTTTCAAAATTCCAACACCCTGTATTTCGAAAAGTAAATGTGCTAGAACCCTTAATCCTCATATCATTTTGTCCAATTTTACGAGAGGAATTTACATGCAAACGTTGTAATTATCCTTAACGTTCGAGATGCTTATACCATTTTTACGCGATCGTATTGAAATAAATTCCGAATAAAATAATTTAAATTTCTTCGAAATGAACGAAATGTCAAAAGTGACATTTATACTTCTCGATCAGTTCAAAATATATTTTGCATTTTAGTGAAATTGTTTTTATGCTATTTATTACTTTTCGACGTCTGAACGGTAAGTAAATCACTTACCGACGTATTAAACCAGTTAACACAACCTACCGTCCTGACAACCGATGCTGTAAATAAACAAAAAAGATCAATCGCGCAAAAAAATTATATATTATAGTAAAAATTTATCCGAACAAATTCAAGTATATCACCAACACTGCAAATACCAGCTTTGCATAGAATTTTAATGTAGCATCGGTGGTTCAGTGGTAGAATGCTCGCCTGCCACGCAGGCGACCCGGGTTCGATTCCCGGCCGAAGCATATGAATCGCTGCTTCGTAAACGAGAGAGAGAGACTCAGGAGAGAGCACACGCACGCAAGCAAGGCACATAACGAAGCAACGTAACATAACGTAACGTAACGGTCAGATCTTTTGCGTCGCGACCCCCGGTCGCTCAAACCTAACGACTGACGTAAAGAACTAAAGTTTCAAAAACCAAAGAATGGTAAATGAAAATTTCATTTGGTTTGACAATGGTTAATACCTTCCTTTTTTCTACGTCGTTTCGTCTCTTATAAACTTTTTTTCCCAAATCTAGATAACATGGTAGATATTCAATGTTATCAAATTGTGATGTCCCCAAACCCTTGGCTTATTCGGAATACTACGATGTATTGTTCCATAAAATGGGCGATTGTGTGATTGGTTGTAGTCGAGCTGCTATTTATTTTTTTATGATTTTTGATAATGCAGCATTATTTTACTTTTTATGAAATTATTTCCAGGAACTTACATATTGTCTTATAAGAGTTTTATCTTGTCGGTACTACTATATAAAACGTAGATACCTTCATAAATACTCGTAGTATGATATCGTAATAAAGAAACTAGCGTAGCTCATTATTAATTGCTTGTCGATCCTGACGAAATTCACGAAAAAATTGAAGATTATACTTCACATAAAATTATAATTCCATTTGAACATGTTTTCATCCACATTTTGTAGTATACATTATCAGTAAGCAGAGCTACGCTATTACTTGGGTTTATTACGGCGACATTATCAACATGAACCCGATATTGATCCATAAGAAAAACTCTTTAAGCGATTCCTAATACTCCATCCACTCAGAAAAATACGACGCCTGAATGTTGTCGGAGCATCGGGATAGCATCGTGGTATATCGCAGGGTTGTAAAGGGTCGGACTTTACAGACACGTTGGATTCCATGCACGTCAGATGACAAAGGACCTACATTAACATATTTTTTATTTCATTACTATAGCAATTGTTATTATCGCGTGCCAAAGAATTATAATTCATTCAACTATAAAATTGTACATCTTGAGGTCAGTTTTTCAAATCAAACTAAATTTCACTTGAAAATGTTACTTGAATGTTTCATGTTCCGTGTGATAAGACCTAGATCTTATTAATATTCTTAATCTTAATATTTCTAAGACCCCAAACGTGCATAAGCAGAACACAGCAAACTCCTGGCAAAAAACCCTTGGAGTACGAAGTAATAAATCTTAATACAAATTAAAAAGGTGACAGTATTACTCATCGGTCACTGCATCTTGAGGAAGCACATGCATACCATTGGCATGGACAGTGAGGAAACTATTTTTCGGTGGAACATTGAAGAGGAGGAAGCAGAATCATATTTATCTCTTCGAATGCGAAGCATACATAAACCTCCGTGTCCTAGAAAGGATTTCTCCGAAAAAGATTTTTTGAAAAGACTATTAAGCTCGATGACACTTATGCCCAATTTCACCAACCATTTCCTAATGTTAGGTAATACTTAAATCAGATTTTGGAATTGCTAAGTGAAATTTTCGTTTCACCACGCGCTAAGAATTACTTGAGAGTGACAATATTGGGTATTTTCTATAATGTTTAGGCGTTTCTTAGCGCACGCTGAAACGTAAATTCTAATTTGTCATTCCAAAATATGATTTAGGTATTACCTAACTTTAGGAAATGGTTGGTGAAATTGGGCATTAGTCCCTTCTCATAAATAGTGCAACCATGACAACAAAAACCTAAAAGCAGAGGGATCGAGAACTGTAGACCTACGTAGAATATAATAGAAGCTCCAATTTCCACTACATGTTGAAGTATCTCCATACATTATAGTTTCATAGAACTATAGTATAGCTGCAACTTTTTTGCTTCAAGTGAGTGAAAATTTTGCTTACTATTTTGGCTTTATTTTGTAGTGGGTTAAAAAGTTTATGAAATATTTGCTATATCTGAAATTGTGTTGAAACTCAGAGCTGGGAGCATTAAAAGCTATTTCTTGGTGCTGTTAATCCTGGAAGGAGCCTTGAGATGAATTATTGTGAAAACAGTGAACGAGTATCAAGAGTTATCGTGGGATTAGATGGTCGGGATGCTTTTTATGTCCATGCTTGTAAAACAATATTCTCCTGGAATTATTTAGATCATCGAAGTAAACGGTTCGATCCAACCACCAGTATATTACAGAAACATTGATAATATACGTGCGCAGTTGAAAAAAATCGTTCCAACCACCCGTAATTACTAGTTCAGAACTCTCGATTACTATCAGTTCTCTGTTTCATCCTATTTGCAGACCAGTAAAAACGATTCTTGCTTGATAGCGAATACCGAAAGCTCTGAAAATGGAAAACATGCGCAATATTAACATTTTTATTTATACCTACATGAAAATTTCAAATTTGTTCCTCATGGAAAGTGTAAATAGGTTATTTTTGGTTTTTGAACTGTTTTGAAAGCAGCGTTTTTATCAGGGGCGTCAGAAGGTAATATATATATTGCGTTTTTGATGTTTCTGAAGCACCAAGTCCGTATTTACAAAAAAAGTTACCTATCCAAGTCACCCGCACACTGGCCCAACTACGTATGGCTAATAATTATAAAATTAAATTTACGTTTAACGGTATTGTTTATTATATTGACCCGAAATTAGTTTGCTCTATATGTAACAATCAAGAAAAGGAATATCTTCTACATGTTGTTTTTGAGTGTCCCATAAATACTGTAATGAAGCGCAATATTTCTTGTTTACAGAATGTAGATGCTTTGATTAACGCTTTTCAAAATATTACAAATGAGGATGCTATGGTAATTAGCCAATACAACTGGAATATACTCATATTAAGTTCCTTCATATTGAATGAATAAGTTTTTATTTTTATTTTTTTTTATTTTCTTCTTAGCTCAGCAGCTTATTATTATTATTATTATTATTATTATTATTATTATCATTATATTATCTATATTTTGTACCCCTTGTTAATGTGAATGTATATTATTTTTGTACAAGTTGGACTGGGAGAGTATCTTGTTTATTGGCCAAGAGATAACGAGGGTGAAAGCACATCTAGCATCCAAATCCTCATCATCTGATTAAGGCTGTTTATATTATATCATTCAGTAAAAATTCAACCATTACCCACTATTGTCCTTGGAAATTTAATTATCTTGTATTTATGTTATGTTATGTTATCAACAACTTCCCTCAACTCAACCCTACAGTGCATGAAAGTTTTACATAAGTTGTACATAATGTGTGGATAAATCTATATTTTTTAAGGTTATTATTGACAGAACTCGGTACACCGCGTGCATCAACTAATACCTTCAAACTGTTTGGTAAAAGGTTACCGGTAGCTTCACTAATTTCTTTTACGCATGCGCATTAAACTGTTCAATTACTGGTTACGTACGATAACAGAATAGGGTACAAGCATACATTTTGCTATTGGTGGGAAATGACGCTTTATCAGGTCTCCTTAACACCTTGCATGCCTATTTTTTCCGAAAAAATATAAACTTTACTTTTAAAACGACTTTAAAAATCATAAAATTTGAAAGTCCGCCAAAACGCACTTTACGTCATAAAGATGGCTTCCCCATGGTGTGACGTCATTTGTTTACGTTCTTATTCGTGTATCACGCTCTGAGTTCTTGTGACCTAATTTTTTTCTGAATGCTTTAAAAATGGATAAAGCCGAAAAAAAACTGTGTATTCCAAGTATTACATTGTTCCAGTGTATAAATCAACGTCTATTAAAACTCCAGACAAAATATTTGTTACTTTACCTGGTGGCGCAAGCAAAAATACATTTAAGAGAAGGGCATTACTTTTGTTTGTGAATACCATTTCAATGTAAGTACCTACCTCTATGCTGGTAATTTTTATTCTTAAATAGTTTGAAGTTGTGTACCTATATGTCTAGGAATCAACCATAAAAACATCATTTTTTACGACCACACATCGAAATATGGTTGGTATATTTTTTATAAATAAAACATAGTTTAAATCGTACTTACGATAATGCTTTAACTCCTCTTATTTCCTCTGCATTAAAGCAGCTCTTTGAATTCATAAATTCAAGCAGCATACATGAGTCTACTTTGGGCAAGTTATCAGTTTGTGCTTTTACAAAACCTTCGCTAGCCATATCTTTACTCACAAAATATGAAAGAATCGTCACTGAACACTGAACTAGTAAATAAAATATATTCTCCCAAAAGTTTTAAAATATCCTCGGAAATATCGAATATTTATGTCCACTTTCCACTTTATGTTGACTTTTAGAAATAAAAAAAGCACACACAAACACGTAATGGTCTCAAACAAACATATAAATGATATTTTTACGTCGATGAAACAATTAATAGTTGATTAAAATACAATATAAACACACAACTACACATAACCTAATGCAATACCGGCCATATTGACATAAGTCAACACAAGAGATGTGACATCACACGTATCAACGGTAGCGTTCGGAAATCCTCGGGTTGTGGTCGGAAAGTGCATTGAAACTGGTTTATTTCCTATTATTAGTAATTTTTGATATCATATTTACCTACTATTATAAATTAATATCCAAGCAAAATATGAAATATGCGTGTACTCTATTATTGGTTGGAACGAATCTAAAGTATTTGAGATCACAATAAGGTTGTTTGCAGACACATTTGAAATATTTTTAGGAATTTTTTTCATGTATTTGATTACTTCGTGGTTGTATATTCCCTGTGACAAGTGTTTAAAGCTGGACTATAGATGAATTACTTTGAAAAATACATGATGATTATGCATTTCGGATTGTAAGAGTGAAGTTAAGTTACTGGTAGTGATTCTACAGTAGTTATTTTTGAAGAAAATTAACCTAAAAGTTACTCCTGTGCCACTAGGCACATGTTAAGAGTAAAGGAAGGGAAAATGTCCCAAAAGCAATACAACAATAAAAACATTACTTGAAAAATACGTTTCACAAAATTTTTAGTTCACCTGTTTATAAACCCCTCACTGTAGAGTGAACAGTAACAGTTTACCTGGATGAGAACACGATTCCAACTTATCAATATCAATTTAATGGATTTACCAAAAGCTCAAAAAATTAACTTTTTTGAGACTCGAACTGCTATGTAAGTTCATGTAATAAGCATAGCGGAGTTGCGTATTCCTTTTTCTCTTAACGTCATATCTTTCTTCCTTCTCGTGTAACGAAATGAATCTTAGCATGACGCTTTCTTAAAAATTTGTTCATTTTTTCTTCAAAATGGACAATCTATTCCTAAATTCTTCAAAATCCTTGTCGTTTATTATACCACATTTTTGACAATAAAATATTTATAAGTTCAAACACATGAATGAATATTAACGGATTTTTTTTTGTTGAAAAATTTATCATTTCATTTCATAATGTCCTGGAGTAAATTCGATTTTTCAAGTTGTATCGTTCCTCTCTTCGCAAAGTTGTACTGCAATAAATGGGAATGATTTGAGAAAGAAAATCTAAAGGACTGCTCAATTTGAAAGATTTATAATGAGGTGAGAACCAGTATGTTCTAAATAATTAATATATTGTTATGATACAGGGTGTTTCATTGGGAAAGGGCCTAACTTCAACTGTAGATGGGGATCACTTTGTGTTTTCTGCATTATATAGCCGAGATACAGGGTGTTTTATAAATTTATCCTATTTCTTTCGAGCCTCGAGCTACCCTGTATATTAGACCGGCGTCTTCAGTTTTGTGAATTAATTGAGTGAACGACTGCACGACACACCAGCTTTATTGTACAATGCCAGCTTCTCCGACGAATGTTCATTTGTAATAAATGGTGGAGCAAACAGACAGAGGCTCAATGCTAGAATGACCACCTAGGTCATCCGATTCAACCCACTCAGACTTTTAATGGGTATATCTGAAACCCAAAATGTATGCCACAGCCATAGTAATGAGCAGAGCAAGACTAAGACTTGTATAGTCTTGGTCTTGCTTACTACTACTACTACTACAGAATGTGCAGGCGAGCCTTGACCTAGCCAAACTAAAGTCATGGTTCCGGAACTGAGGCCACTGGCGGGCCCATTGTGCCATTCTTGCTACCTAGACATCCATGAAGCCAAGCCCTTCAATAAAGGCCACAACCTTTTTCAGTGGATGCCTGCTTGTGTCTCCAGGGGCCATGACAGGGACTCCGAAGATTCGCCTGCGTAATACAGCCCAGTGTGGACACTCTAAGAGAACATGGACTGACGATTCATCAGTCATGCCGCAACCCCTACACAGGGAACTTTCCTCTACTCCTAGGTTGTAGAGGTGCTTCTTCACACAGCAGTGCCCTGTTAGGAGTTCTGCTATCTTCCTCAACCTACTCCTTGGTAGTTCAATAGCTGCCCCAGCGTGTCCATCAGTCCATCCCTTCAGTAGAAGTTTGGATTGTCTAGGACCCTGCAGAGCATTCCAATGAGCGAGGTGCAGGTTCCTCAGCCACTTCCTCGTCTCCTTGCGTGTTGTTTGTTTTGTTAGGCCTAGGGTCGGGCCCGGGCCGCAGAAAGGAGCTGCTGCCCCTTCCTTAGCCAGTGCATCCGCTATTTCGTTGCCTTCAAAACCAGAGTGGGCCGGAATCCATTCTAGCCGCAAGCCGACTTGCAAGATCAGCAAGTCGTTCAAACATTCGCCAGCAAGTTCTGAGTTGATGGTATATCCACTAAGGGCTTTAATTGCTGCCTGACTGTCGGTGTATATGGTTATGCGTCGATCCACATAACCTCTGTCTAGGTTTATCTGCGCACATTCCAAGATAGCGTATATCTCGGCCTGATAAGCAGATACACCATCACCCAATGGTATAAAGGTTTGTGTCCTGGGGTTCCTAGAGTAAATTCCAGCCCCTGCTCTGTCACCAGAGCATGAGCCATCAGTGAACCAGACAGTCCCATGAGGCTGTGTATTCGTCTCTTTATCCCAGGATTATCTGTCCCGGATCATAGCCCTGTATGGGGTTGCGAAGTAGTACTTGCGCAAGCATTCGTCAGACGCTCGAGCCAGAACTGGAATATCTTCCAGGAGCCGGAGCTTCTTCACGTGTCTGCACTATTCCCCTCTTCGCACGTATCCCAGACGCTTCAAGCGCAGGAAAGCACTCCCCGCCTCAGCCTCGATCTCATGGTGAAGAGACCGAAGACCAAGGATCTTGCTTACTCGGTCTTTGTCCTGGTCTTGGTCCTGCTTATTTATTCTTGGTCTAATTTATTCATCTCCACATTGATTGACTTCACTTAGGTATGTAGGTATTATACATTTTTGTAATCCTCTTGTAGAGGAGAATCCAGCAATGCAATAATGTTTGAGGTGTTTCATTTATAAAATTTGGAGAGGTGACCATAGGGGGAAGGGATTGAGTTTATAACGTCTTCATATAAGCAAAATGACGTCCCCCCTTATATGACTTTTGACGTGTTTTTTTATTTTCTCATAAAATTGACGCCGTCAGAATTATGCGGGGTGGATAGTTTTCATTGAAAAATTTATAATGATATAAATTAAAGTTTTCTTGTGCATAATTTTCGCCATGAACTTCTCTCCTTCAACTCATATTCACTAAAATCGATAAATAACCTATTGGGATAAGTGTTTTCATTATAAAAAAGATAGGATAAAGTTCAATCTCCATCTCTGCAATAAATAGCATCGACAAAAGAACTGCAAAAATAGATGGCCATGGCTTATCTAAACGCGCTTTAAACTTGAGAACCATTGCATTTAAATTTGGTCATTTCTCTGCCTCCTACCCACAACGCAATAACACAAAGTGATCTTATCAGGTGAGAGATTGATTCATTTTAAACCATCTATCCTTTTACTGAATGGAATTAAATGACGTATAATTTATGATAGAAAACTTATTGAATGTTTATGTTCAATAATAAATTTATAGAGTTGAACTGAAAATTTGTGAGGTTATCATAAAAATGTATCAATTTGTAGAAAGTTTTGCTAGTTGGTATACAACTACGACGAAAGTTGTGAGCTTGAAAAATAAAAAAACACTCATTCATGGATTAAAAAAATTGAAGAACGTGTCACGGGACACACGGTAAGAACTTTAGTTCCTTTTAAGCAATAATCAAATTTTTTGAATCAATAAATAAATACACATATATTAATATAAGAATTTATTTTACCCGGTCGCTCCAACCTAACGTAAAGAACTAAAGTTCTAAAAAAGATCAATCTTGCAAAAAATTATGGAAATAATAGTAAAAAGTTATCCAAAAAAAGGTAGAACGTGTCGATGGACACACAGTAGGAACTTTAGTTCCTTTTAAGCAAAAATTATGTAATACATCTGACGTTATGGATAATCAATTTGCATATTTCTCGGTGATCGAGTAGTAAGCAAACCAGACTCTCACGCGGTAGACCCGGGTTCGATTCCCCGTGAAGAAGTTTTTTTTTATTGTTAATTTTATTTTTAAATAATTATTCTGCTTGATATTAATAGCGACAACAGGTAGACGTTTGAAATATTTAGCAGAATATTCATTATCATAGATAATGGTACGGTACCCTTCATTATAACAGCATCATATTATATTTAAAAGGGAAAACCGTAGCATTATACAAATTGGACATTCAAGAACTGTACGTTTACCACAAAAAGATTAGTGGAAACATGCGACAAATTCTATTTAGGTGAAACATCTAGACCATTGAAAGTCCGAATAGGTGAACATAAAAAATACATCAAAGATAGGGAGTTCTTTAAGTCAGGTATTTGTAAACATGCTTGGGAAGAGGGGCATAAAATTCAATGGAATTCGACAAAAATAATATTGAAAGAGCCCAATAATAAAACACGAAAAATCAAGGAAAGTGCTTTAATACAACTAAATGCAGATGAATGTGTAGCTAGTATTTCAGCCGAATGTAGTCAAATTTGGTTACCAATGTTAGAAAGAGAAATTTCCAATAATCAATCACCTGCTATCAGGATAGCATCATAAGTTTATATCCAGGTTTTCTTATGATTTATCTTTGGAATAGTTGTTAATCGATACACACTTCAATACACAAAATCACCAAACTGAGCTATACATGTTTTGAAAACAAAAATGATCATACACAAAAAAGTAACATCAAACGCGTTTTACTAACAACATTTCCAAAATAAGCTAAAAAAGCGCTATCCCAATAAAAACCGTTCCTGGAACGTGCACTTCACTGGATTCCATTTCTAGTAGACTATCATATCGTTAGAATGTCATAAAATAGAATATTTTATTTCACATTTTACCAGAGATGTGATCTACTATGAATGGAACTTAATAAAATTTGACAACAAAGTTTTGTAGTCTTAAACTTCAAAATATTATTGCTTGTCTAGCTGTCATATTTTTTCGTTGTGTCAGATAGGGACCAAAATTTATTTGATTAATTTTATTACTGGTTAATCTTGACAACGGTAGCTGGAGCGCTACCGAAACGTCGAAATAAAAAATAAAAAACATTATTGTGGTTTGATTCCCAAAAAAAAGAGAAAAAAGGTTAAATTTTCAATTTGAAGTTATATTACAGTTGATAGGAATGTTTATTTTCTAGATTTTTTCTTAAGTGGGTCGTAGAAAAAAATATGCTGTTCGACTCGTGTGGATTGTCCATATCGCACTTGAACTTCGTCCTCGTACGATATGGCCATCATATCCACACTAGTTGCACAAACTACTATTTCTATAAAAATATGCCCTTTCACATTTAAAAACGACGTGCCAAATGTCGAATCAATTTATAATCCATTTTAAAGTTATCGAATTAAAACATTCAAGTTTTCAAAATTTCAACACCCTGTATTTTGAAAAGTGAATGTGCTAGACCCCTCAATACTCATATCATTTTGTCCAATTTTACGAGAGGAATCTACATGCAAACGTTGTAATTACCCTTAACGTTCGAGATGCTTATACCATTTTTTGCGCGATCGTATTGAAATAAATTCCGAATAAAATAATTTAAATTCCTTCGAAATAAACGAAATGTCAAAAGTGACATTTATACTTCTCGATCAGTTTAAAATATATTCTGCATTTTGGTGGAATTGTTTTTATGCTATTTATTACTTTTCGACGTCTGAACGGTAAGTAAATCACTTACCGACGTGTTAAACTTAGAAACCAGTAAACACAACCTACCGTCCTAACAACCGAAGCTGTAAATAAACAAAAAAGATCAGTCCAAAAAAAACTATGGAAATAATAGGAAAAATGTATCCGAACAAATTCAAGTAGATCACCAGCACTGCGAATACCAGCTTTGCATAATTTTAATATAGCATCGGGGGTTCAGTGGTAGAATGCTCGCCTTCCACGCGTTCGATTCCCGGCCGAAGCATATGAATCACTGCTTCGTAAACGAGAGAGAGACTCAGGAGAGCGCACACGCACGCAAACAAGGCACATAGCGAAGTACCGTAACATAACGTAACGTAACGGTCAGATCTTTTGCGTCGCGACCCCCGGTCGCTCAAACATAACCTGACGTAAAGAACTAAAGTTCCAAAAACGAGTAATATGAAAAACCCAACCTAACAGGAACTGAGACAAAGAATTATTCATGAATGTGAACTAATACGTGGAGGAGTCTTGGAAAGAGTGACTCAAGGATTTGTTAATAGGATGGCATATAGTCAGCAAGTAAACGGCGAGCATTTTGAACATTTGAAGTAATTTTGTTTCCCATTATTCTAAAATAATGTGATGTACACCTATTGTACAACCAACTCGTTTTTACTAACTCAGTATGTATGAATTCAAAATAACAAGCTCTTTCAAAATCTGTAAAAATATATAGGGTGTCCATTTGAATTAAAGAAGTTGATAGTATTTCCGGTTAAGCCAGAAATATATTATCAACAAAAAAATCTACATCAGTTGCATTTTGTTCCATTGCACTTACCTGCAAATTTTCATAAATATCGTTCTTTTTGTTTAAAGGATATTTACTTGGTTCCATACTTTATCCCAACCCCGTATTCTTAGCTTAACTGAATGTTTCGCAGCTAGCTTTTGGAATAAACAGTATTCAGACTTATGACTCAGTGGAGTACCTCAATATAAACATTTGAAAAAACTGTTTCATGATTCTGCTGAAGAAACTTTCATATTATCATATTTCAACTTCGTTTTGCAAAACATATGTCTCCGTAACAAAACATAATACGCTTCCGTTTCAACCGGGTGTGACACAACAATAGACATAATTCAATTGGTTCATCGCAATCACAGGATATCTGCTAAAATTTGAAAATTTCGAACTTAATCCTCACCGAGACCTTGAAGCTCTTGCGTCAATAAAAGCAGGTATACGAAGAAACAAAGAAGCTCCTCTGTTAGGCTAATCATGAAGTGTCTGATAGGAATTAAAATGAAGACAATCAAGACAAGCCCCCGCTACAAAAAATATTTTTTCTAATTTTGACATATAAAGTGACACTTTTTAAAACTGATTGACATTATGAAACGTCTTACGTTTTGTAGCTAGTTGCATAAAGTAAAATTTTATGCAATTGGTGACGAAAAATGTATTTCAAAATTAGTGACAAAAAGAAATATTCTATTTACTAAACTGTTATAATACAAGTTAAAAACATAAATTATAAATTAATCAATTATTATAAATATTGATAACACAATTATTGCAATTATTCAAATTAATTCCCGACGACATATTTTTTTCATTGCTCGAACTTGCTGTTATTTGGGAAGCAGCGCACATTGCATTAGATGTTTCACCAAATATTTTTTGCGCTATAAGTTTTTTATTATTCATGGAATTTTCAACATATCCCTCCGCAACAGAAGTAGATTTTCAACCTCCATGCCTCTTAAATTTTAAAATATCAGTGCCACTGTCTGCTAGGAAAGTGGCAGAGCTTCTTCTGAAGCAGTACCCAAGTATATAGAACAGGATTTGAAAGACCAAGAAATTGTGCAATAACTTTTGGCAGACTGCTAAATGTGTTAATTCCCACAGGATTTTTGGTACATCTTCCATTCGCATATTTTACAAAAAATCTGTTGTGTTTAAGAACCTGGGGACGCAACTTAATATATTTTCCTAATATTTGAACAAGATTCGTATTTTTAATGTCTCCAGTGGTAATTGCAAACTACCGTATAACAATTGTTTTTGAAGGTAGGATATCAACACGAAAATGGCTTCCTTCGTCTATAACATTTTCAACTAGAAGAAATGTTAATTCTGCTTCTTTGCATGCCCCTGCCATTCCAATTATCATTGCAACCTTAGCCATTAAGTATTCTTTGTCATCAGCTTCCACTAAAAATTTGGCAAAATCTTCTTTAATAAAAACTTTTGACTTTTTAGCACTGTACCCATCCGCTTGCCTTTTAATATATGCTACCAAATTGGTATATTTTTCAATATCAATATTCCTTTTCAGATTTAGTTCAGACCTTAACATTGAGTAAAGTGTCCATAATGTGGAAACTTTTAGATCTTTCTTACCCTCAAAATATGCAAGTAAAACTTTCTCATCATTAACATGTTTAATATTCTTCTCATCACACCACGTAACAAATTTTTCGTATGTCAAATCATAAACTGCCTTTAACTTTTTGGGAATTACTGATAATAGAGCATTACCTGCTGCCTCTTCAATATCGCTTGGTAGCTCTTCAGATCTTGAATCACTCATTTTTAAAAAATAAAACTAAAAATATATCAATCTCGCTAAAAACCTTCCGTCTAGACTTTTTTTACAAAATGTTAAACTGACAACTAACATGAAGTAACAGCAACAAACTAAATTTATGTTTTCCAAATTTTTATCAATTATATTATATTTTATTTTTTGATTACTTTATCCAAAATTAGAAAAAATCTTGTATGTAATATACGTTACGGGATGAAATTTTGTGTAACTTGTGAGTTTTTGCAAAAATCTCACGCGTTACACAAAATTAGGCATTTCGTAACTGATGGCATAAATAGCTAATATTTTGTTGACGTGTATTATTTTTTGATTTTCATGATTTCATCGATAAAGGTTTTTCATCTCCTGAATCTCTACTGACGGTCAAGAAGAACTTGTGAGGAATTATCTGTTTTATTGAAAACTTTATTTACGGAACCATGTGAGAAAATATCTTCAAATTAATATCAAATAAAAAAAAGAATGTCTTCGCACAATTTGCAGCGCACCCCTTCAAAAAATCCAATTCATATGTTGCCAAAACTGATGATATTAGAAAAAGTCTAAATAAATAAATCATGTGTCGTCAAAAGTTCGTTAGACGCGATAACAAAAAAGTAATAAGTAGTTTAGAGTCTCCCCTTCGAATATATCTTTAGAATCGAGGCGCAGACAGAAATTGCATTGTAGAGCTACGCCGCAACGATCTGACTTGATCTGATCGCATTGAATTCCGCTTTCTTCTATCGAATAAAGAACTTCCGCGCACCTTTTGTGTCACATATTCATCATACGAGGGACTTTACTAATTATATGTTGGACTGACTCGTTGATCTTAAAAATCTGAAGTGCGCCCATAGTGTTTTCGTTTTTGTCTGCAAGACTTCGTGCACAGTTTGCTTTTTTCCTACTGGTAAATTATTAATTGGGGAATACATTCTAGGGTGGAACGTTGTTAGATAAATCGGTTGAATTCTATAGAGGGTATTCTACATATCATCGAACTCGACTTTTTTAAAATATACAACTTCAAATCAATTCAAGTAAAAGATAATGTAGAAATATTTGAATAGCCTCCTCTACATTTAATCTCCAACAAAACATTTCATATTAACATTTCAATATAAAGGGGCGATTAAGACTTTTTCCAGTTATTCACGTTACATACTCCGGGGGGGTCAGGTAGTATGGTCCCCGCTACCTACGTTAATACTCTGGTATTCTGGCTCTGAATTAATCCGACCAGTAATTTCGCCCCCGTAATGAAAATACAATTTGAATGTTGTTCTTAGAATTGAGTTAGGCAGGTACTTGATAAAAATAACAACCCCTTGAGTTATCAGATTTGTAATCGTTTATCGAAGTGAATTTGAGTTGAAAGTGTTGAAAAATAGCATTATGAAAGTAGAAATTATTGAAAGTATTCGTGGCAAAAGTTTACTTGTAATCGATAACTGCAAGTATAGTTAACACAAAAAATTGAAAACTACAGACGAAAATTTTTGGAAATGTACCAACAAAAAGTGCAAAGCATTTGTTTATACACTCGGTGAATGTAGTGCAATTTGTGTAACCAAATCTTCGTCGGAACACTGTCATCCTGCAGATATTTCTACCTTGAATAGGCAAATAGTTTCTGCTTCCTGCAAAAGAAAAGCTGTTGAAGATGTTTCCGAAAAACCATCAAAAATCATTCGCTCAGCATTGAAAGAAAATCTACCAGCAACTTTGACAACTCAAGATGTCGAGTACATAAGAAAAAATATGTATAATAGTCGACGTAAGTTAATACCCGCTATTCCCACGAATATCAACGACGTACATCAAGTATTGAATTCGATCAACGTAAGAACTTCTCAAGACGAACAATATCTTTTTATCAATTGCTTGCCAAGCAATATTATTGTTTTTACGTGCACAACAAATCTCGAAGCTCTGGAAAAATCAGAACACATCTACGTTGACGGTACATTTGATTTTTTGTACCAAATATTTTTGTCAAATGTTCACAATGTTCTCTAATCGTGGTTTTTTAAGGGGACGTTACATACCACTGTTGGTTTGTCTTTTACCAAACAAGACATCCGAGACGTACAAAAAACTATTTCTAATGATTCTGGATAAGTGTTCCGGAATGAAATCAATATTGTTTTAGCAATCAATCAAGTTGTGTGTGATTTTGAGATGGGTATTCATAAAGCGGTTCGGGAAGTGTGGTCTTCCGCCGAAATAATTGGTTGCCGGTTCCATCTTGCCCAGGCATGGCTTCGAAAAATTAAATCAATTGGTCTACTTTCGGGATACAATGACGCGAACAGTGATATAGGCCGTTGGTTACGTTCAACTTTTGGTCTAACTTATTTGGATCCTGATGAAGTCGGTGACGATACAAGGTTGGGAAAGTATTCATATTATTTGATCGAAAACTATATTGATGACCAATCTCATTTTCCGCCGACAATGTGGGCCAAAAATTCAGCAGATCTAACTCGGACAACAAATGCGTGCGAAGCTTTTCATCGAACTTTCAATGACTCTTTCTACAATGCACATCCTAATTTGATAACATGTCTTGAAAAATTGTATGAATTTCAAATTTAAACTTATGTTAAATTGCAATGTTTACATTTAAAACCTAAAGTTAGAGACGTTAGTGTTAGAAATCGCCAGAAATTTATTGAAAATATCATTGAGAGATACCAAACCGGTGAAATAGACAGACTTTATTTTCTAGCATGTGTATCAATGTATCATTCAAATGAATCAAATTTTGACATTTGCATCATTTAATAATATTTATTAAATAGTAGTAAATAAAAACTAAATAAAAATTTTGTTTTATTTCTCTCTATTATTTAGATACTAGTCTTTGCGTTATACTTGTCAAAGTACCCCTTAAGTACTTAGCGTACTTACACAACTTAGGGAAAATATATAGGTATGTGTTTATTTTATAGGGACCAGATTACTTGTACGGAATATTATACCTGCCGGCCACGGGGACCAAATTACCTCCTAAATATCTGTGAGGACCAAAGTCATCTTCAATACCAAAAAAATATACATTCTACAACTACCTTTAGAAATAAAAGTGGCAAAAATATGCAATTGGTTCCGAAGAATGACGAAGAACTTATTACTCAGTGGCAGAATTTCACAACTAGTTACTTACTTTCCGACTCCCTTACTGTTACCGAATTGATTTTTTTTTATTACCGTTATATTGTATTTTCAGTAGTAATACCCCTAGGGTCTTGATAATACCGAGATAATTTTGTCATAGAGAATGCTGAAAGCGTGTTGCTTGATAATAGCCCAAGGCCGCAGGCCGAGGGCTATTATCTTTGAGCAACACGCTTGAAGGATTCTCTACGACAAAATTTTGAATATTTATCAAGACCCGAGGAGTATTCGATAAGATAATTTTTTACTTTGTAGCTTTCAAAAAATTGATTGCCAATCTGATGTTTAATAATTTTCAATACAAACTTTATCAATTTTAATCAAATTAATTGAACCGTTAGATGCAATACCAAATATTCACGACATTTTTAATCCAGTTGTCAGTTTGACGTTTAATTAATGTTTAATAAAAAGTAAACACCAAACTGAAAACGCCACATGTAGGGTATTATCGCTGTAATACAGCGGTGATTGGATGAAATTTGACACATGACTTGAAATTAAGTAATTTGATTGGTTACTATATTCAGTAGAAAATTATCAAAGGTAATACCACGAGTGCTTCAAATTTTATCGATAATTTTTTCTTTTCCACGAAATCTTGTTTATTTGGCAGTAATATGAAAACAAACCGATTGATAAAATCACGAGTCCGTTAGGACGAGGGATTTTATCTAAATTCGGTTTGTTTGAATGTTTTTGCCTCAAATAAACAAGTTTGAGTGATGAAAATAAAAAATTATGTGATAAAATTTGAAGAGCGAGTATTTGGGAAGATTATTTTTTTCAACCATTTAAAATGTATTTAAATGTATTAAATGTTCAACATTCTCTTGGGTGATGGCACTGAATCGGTTTGTGTTCATTTTTCAATAAACTTCGAAGCACTTTTAGTTGTCAATAATGACAAATGTAAAGTAAAATTTTGACGTTTCAATGTAAACAAGGTTTTATCGTTGAGGAAGTAGAATTATCAGTATAATACCGAATTATTGGCTAGAATAATGTATTGCTATTGGTTAAAACCACCAAAATGTCAGATTTTGACA
>CAJUYG010003052.1:0-24509 GCA_910591675.1 Galerucella calmariensis
AAAAGTCAATTTTGACCATGTTCCCCCAATTTTAGAAAAAAAATAAATGTCATATTCGTGTTCAGCACCCTCGAAAATATAAATATAGACTGTTTTTAGCGACTAGAACGAGGTTGGTCGGTATGTGAAAAAAAAGGGGGTGTTCCTCTCCTCTATTAGTTTACCGAATTTTTCCGGACAAACCATTGCTCGGACGCAAGAAACGCATGCATTGCTGTTAGATTTCGTCTTTTATCGAAATAGTAATGAGCTTTGTTGTTTCGAATGGATCAGTCCGTATATTTTTTGGATCTTAAAAAAAACTGAATATTTTTCATGTGATGTTCCGTATATTCCGTATATTCCGTATATTCCATATTGGAATCGACCACTACAGATTTGTACGAATTTTGGTCGGAAGTTTCCTTTCATCTTATAACAAACCTGTGTAGAATGAAAAATAAGTCGAAAATGTTTTTCAAAAGGTATGCAAAATTCAAAATACCACTATTTTTCCTGTTTTTGAAACTGCAGCTATACTATACCAACAACATTGATAAATTGCGATAATTTTGTCATAGATTTCGGAAGCGTGTTGCTGGGTAACAACCCGACTCCGAAGGCGGAGAGTTGTTACCTTAAAGCAACACACTTGAAGAAAGTTAGGGCAAAATTATTAAAATTTATCAATGTTCGAGGTATATTTGGTAAGATAATTTTTTAAGCGAATAGTATCATCCTTCATTCATTGGTCGATTGAATTATTAACTAATATCTCGAGACAGTGATGTAACTTTCCACCGAGGTATGTATGCTATTTTATTTACAACCATAATCTTCTGAACAAAAATTCGGAAAAAAGCAAATTTTTCATTATTTTTTTTTAACGTCAACAATAAAATTACAAAGACAACCATAGAATGATGATGACAACTAACAACAAATAACTTATTTTCCCAATAGTGAGTAGGCATGTGTTTAATAAACACTTCAAATTAGTCAGCTCTTGTCAGTGTCTGGACCGTGAAATTTAATTTTTTCATAAAATGTCGAATATAGAGCTGGAGTGCACACCGCCAGACATAAAGGAAGCAGCGGAAAAGCTGAAGGAAATCTTATGCCCCATAAAAGTAGACCGAGGTATGATAAAGCATATAATACGTACAGAGATTGGTGCGCCAAAAAAGGGGTCACAAAAGCTGCATCGGAAAACATCGTTCTTGCCCACTTCAGTGAAATGGCTAAGACTAAGAAATCGTCAACCTTATGGTCTACGTATTCCATTATAAAAACAACCTTAATTATAAGAGACAAGGTTGACATATGATTGGCCTTTCGGGAGCCTGCAGAAGTGATGAACTTTCTAAGATGAAAGTCCAAGATATTGATATTTTGTAAGAAAAGAACAGCACGATCGTTTTTGGTATTAAACACTAAATGGGTTGAAATTGTAAAGAAATATATGGAACTCCGTTCACGAATTCAAAATGAGAATAGACTTTTCGCGATCTGCATAACAACGAACTGCTTTTTGAAAAAACTGGTCATTTATGACAAAGACATCGAGAATGCAGAAATGGAAATTGAATGTTTGTATAAACAACACAAAAGGTTATTAAGAGAAACACTACGAGGTTTATCTAGAGACTAACATTACCTCATATCAAAGATATACAGATAAATCTTCCTCGTCGGTCAAAATATTCAGAGAAAACAGATTTACATCGGACTGATCTGATCTCTCCCATATCTAGATTTACAGTGTGACGAGTTTCCAAAATAGTAGAATTTTGATTTGAAATAGCAACGAAAAGTCCTTTCGAATATGAGAAGGAATTATGATTATGACTGATTTTTAAATTGAACAAAACAAAATTCCCATACTTACAGATGATAGTGAGAAAAGTATTGTAGAAATCATGGTGGCTCCGCCCAAGAACAGTAAAAATATCCCCCTTTCATGTATGCTCCCAATCTCCACAGCAATTCTGAGAAAAAAAGTCCGAATTTCTTTGTAGTTATACCCGTCTCATGATAATGAACCAATATTTAATTTCAGTTTTCCTTGAAATCAGAGATTGAGACATGTAGGTAGAATTCAGTGAAGTAATTATATACAAATAATTATTGGGTACTGAAAAATAATAGAATAGGAGGCATAGGTATGATATATTTTTATCATATTGATAGCACGATTTTAGTTGAAGAAATCGCAATAAACCATTTTTGTGTGTTTTGGAAGCCGTTCTGATGCCGGGAGCATTGCAGCCTATTGGCTTATTGTACTCTACTCCCACATCTAGTCCACCCATCCAGTTATCTCCGTACCTTCGAGTAGACGATATAAGTCCATTGGATGTGTGCCATATACCTCAGGTAGCACATTGGCTTCTCCGAAGATTGTTTCTCTTCTCGAGTCCAGTGCCTCACAGTCAGATAAGATATGGATTACGGTCGTGGTCTCCATGCTACAAAGTCTGCAGCTGAGGTCCCCGTTATAGAACCCTATTTAATGCAGGCGATCTTTTACCGAAGTATGACCCGTTAGATAACCTGTAATAATTCTTAGCTCATTCCTACTGATATTCAATAGTTTTTCGGCCCGTTTTACACATGTGTCACCTATGAAGGTTTTACTGTGTACCTGCTTTGGAGTGCTTCTCCACTGAAGTCTATGTTGGCTTTGTACCCATTTTTGTATTTGCCCTCGGACTACCTTCGTTGTGGTCCCAAGAGCTGCTTCTGGTCCAACATATGCTGTTTCTGAACCTCTTCTCGCAAGTTCATCAGCTTGTTCATTCCCAGAAATACCGTTATGTCCTGGCACCCACACTAATCTTACTTTAATGTGGTCTGCTGGTTCATTTAGTTCTTTCTGGCATTCTTCTACCGGTCTGGATGTTACCTTGAGGCTATTTAAAGCTGCAAGGGCTGCCTGGTTGTCAGTTAGTATGTTTACCCTTCGAGTGTCAGTTCTATGTTTGTTAATTCTGACACATTCTAGGATAGCATAAATCTCTGTCTGAAATACTTTCTTCTAGTGAGAAGAAGCATATTGTGTTTCTCAACTCACTATACACCCCTGCTCCTGTTCCTTCCCCAGTCTGTGACCCGTCTGTGTACCAGGTCTCTCCTCGGGTAAGCTTCAGTCTGCTTGGGTCTTGCCAGTCTTTTCTTTGAGGAATTTTTATCTCATATTTAGGACTGAGGAGAAGTTTAGAGGCCATATAGTCTGTTTTCATATTCAAAATTGCCCTCGAGTCAATAATCATCCCGTGATATTTAACATCCATAACCATTGGAATCTCCGTACCTTGAAGGGATAGTGGTACCAATCCCACCAGGTCCCTTCTTTTGGTATGGGGTACTATGTTTGATCCTGAGACAGTATGGTGTTACTTTTTGAGTCTCCTTATCAGTCCGTCCATAAGAAGTTTCCATATCAAAGGAGACAGGACTCCACCTTGAGGACACCCCCTTAAAACCCGGGCTGATAATGTTCCACAAATCAAGGTTGAAAAGATCGTTCGGTCTTCCAGATAGGACTGCTTTCTGCCTATTCTATTCAAAAATTCTCAAGCTCCGATTTTGAAAGGGGAAAAAATTTTCTTCCGCTAAAATTATAATATACCATAGGCTTTTGACTGCTATAACACCCCAATTATTTTATTTTATTTTGTTCTAGCATAATTTTGATTGAAATTTTGAGATTTAAATGATCCTCTATCGAATAAAGCAGAGCAAAAGCAGACTTTTTGATTCTAAACTGTTATAGAAGAGTTAGTCTTCTCCAGGGCCATCTGAATTATTTTTATGGCATGATTTGCCGGTTGTGGTGGATACAGTTGTGGATGTCCACCCAGAAGATTTGGTTGATTTCCGCAATATATCGCTGTTTCCAACGTTCCGAAACTTAAGATGCAGGAAGCCCCAATTATCACTTCGGCCATTGAATACACTTTGCTGACCACCGGTATAGAGTATTTTTCGTATCATTCAAATACTCGTTTATCACGCCAGTAAAAATAGCCGTATTTTATGGTCAACCTCGCACTTAATTTCCCAATTTTTTTGCTTATAAGATTTAGGATCATAAAATCACAAATTGCTGACATATTCCGGTAGAGCTTCAGGCGCTATCATGAAAAAAACGTTTTTGGTCGATATTTTGGAAACTCTGCACATTAGGGCAAAAGTCATTCGAACCATCATTATAGAGAACTGAACTCAACCTTTACGATTTATGGCCCATTTTATTAAATAGTTCCTCTATATCGAACGATAACTCTTAAACTTAATTTTCCATTTTTAAAAGTCAATTTATTTTCCACAACTTTTGCTTCTGTAACAGGTAACCGTCTCTAGAAGAAAGGGTCGGTAAACGTTGACGATTCTGTTCATGAGAGTCTAGAATCCATTCAGGCTTCACAGTATTTTTGTAGTCCTCGAAAGAGACTAGAAATACACTTCCCCGGTTGTGAGGGAATCGAGCGGGAGTGTCCTGACATGGGATATGTGGGCATACGGCGACTATGTCAAGAGGACTATCTTCTAGCAAAAGAAATAGTCACATACGAGCGGAGTACTTGGGCGATACGATCATTCAGACCATACAAGTCTCCGGGGAAAGACCAAATCTTCCCGGCTTTGCTTCAACAAGGCTGGGAGGTCATACACGGTGGCTAAATCCTTTAGACCCATTAGCCTAACATCCTTTGTGCTGAAAACACTGGAGAGGGTGGCTGATAGGTACATGAAGGGCTCTGAATAGGGTACATGGGTGGTGTTACTAACACGGACTTGCAGTAAATCCTGCCAAGGCTGAGATAGTTGCTTTCACCAAAAAGAGAGGTATAAGACCTGAGCGTCTAAATCTTGATGGAGTACCACTGCCGGTAGTTGAACAAGTATCTAGGAGTGATCCTTGACAAATCACTGACATGGAAGGCTCATCTTGATAGTCGTCTAAGCAAGGTGACAAACACATATTGGGCCTGTAGGAGAGCCATTGGTCCGAGGTGGGAACAGACCCCCGAAACGATCATGTGGTTCTATAGAGTGATTATGCTGCCTATGCTCACATATGCGGCTCTGGTCTGGTGGCCGAGGGTAACCTTGGTCACGGCTAGATCGCAACTGGCACGTCTTCAAAGGGAGGTCAGTTTGGGGGCAATTGGCTGCATGAGGACTACACCAACTGTTGCGATGGAAGTGATCCTTGGTCTTCGACCTCTTCACCATGTGATCGAGGCTGAGGCGGGGAGGGCTGGCGGAAAAGGCTGGGATACGTGCGAAGAGGGGAAGAGTGCAGGCACGTCAAGAAGCTCTGGCTCCTGGAAGATATTCCAGTTCTGGCTCGAGCGGCTGATGAATGCCTGCGTGAGTACTACTTCGCTACCCCATACAGGGCCATGATCCGGGATAGAGAGTCCTGGGAAAAAGAGAGGAATACACGGCCTAATGGGACCGTCTGGTACACAGATGGCTCATGCTCCGGTGATAGAGCAGGGGCTGGAATTTACTCAAGGAACCCAAGAACACAAGTTTGTGTACCATTGGGTGATGGTGTATCTGCATACTAGGCCGAGATATATGCTATATTAGAATGTGCGCAGATAAACCTAGATAGAGGTTATGTGGATCGACGCATAACCATATACTCCGACAGTCAGGCAGCAATTAAAGCCCTGAGTGGGTATACCAGCAATTCAGGACTTGCTAACGAATGTCGAGAACGACTTGCTCATCTTGCAAGGCGGAACGTGGTGCGGCTAGAATGGATTCCAACCCACTCTGGTTTTGAAGTCAACGAGATGGCCGATGCACTGGCTGCGGAAGGGGCGGCAGCTCCTTTCTGCGGACCGGGCCCGACCCTGTGCCTAACAAAACAAAAAATACGCAAGGTGACGAAGAAGTGGCTGAGGAATCAGCACCTCGCTCATTGGAATGCTCTGCAGGGTCCTAGACAATCCAAACTTCTACTGAAGAGATGGACTGATAGACACGCTAGGGCAGCTACTGAACTACCAAGGAGTAGGCTAAGGAAGATAGCAGGACTCCTAACAGGGCACTGCTGTATAAGGAAACACCTCCACAACTTAGGAGTAGAGGAAAGTTCCCTATGTAGAGGTTGCGGCATGACTGACGAAACGTCAGTCCATGTTCTCTTAGAGTGTCCATACTGGGCTGTACTACGCGGGCGAATCTTCTGAGTTCCTGTTATGGCCCCTGGAGACACAAGCAGACATGCACTGAAAAAGGTTGTGGCCTTTATTGAAGGGCTCGGCTTCATGGATGTCTAGGTAGCAGGAATGGTACAATGGGCCCGCCAGTGGCCTCAGTGCCGGAACCTTGGGTTGAGTTTGTCCAGGACAAGACTCGCCTGCACATTTGGTAGTAGTAGTAGTAGTAGTAGTCCTCGAAAAACGGTAGCGAAGATGAAGAGGACTATAATTGTATGACTGTTTTCGCCGCCTCCAAAACGCTCGAAAATTGGATAGAATTTTAAATTTTCATTTGTCTTACGTTTTTTCTATGACAAATGTTTGAAAAATATTTTTTTTTTGTTTTCTTCCATTTTATTATAATTATTATTATATGGCATCTAAACATAACATAATTACTCAATAATCCAAAATCAGTTCAAACACTAAATATTTCGTAGTTGTACAAAATATGATAAAGTGAAATGGAAAATAGGTGGCTGGGTACTATTGCAGGTGAGGGAATGAACTATTAATAATTATTGTTGAGTACATGAACAATCGGAATATTCATTTACTTATATTTATTTGTTGATTTGTATCATTATACTCTCCATGCATACCTTGAAATCCGACCTTACGCCCGATAGTCCAGCATTGAACTATACCTGAAAAAGTATAAGCTTTAAAAAAAAAACGTTCTGAAGAATGGATTGATCTTTAAAAATTGACAGATGCAGATGCAGATATTTTAAAAGTAGTTGGCCGAGATAGAAGAGGTGCGAAATTTTATTCTTCATAATAAAGGTCTAAATGGCTTTCACCCTGAAGCGCAAAGTTCCCGAGATATCGGCCAAAAACGTTTATGGCGCCTGAAGCTCCACCGAAATCTGTTAGCATTTTGTAATTTTATACTTAGTAAGTTTTCCTAAGCCTTATAATAGTGGAAAATTGGATAGGAAATTAAGTACGAGAATAAATTCTATATTTACTGGCCCATATAAGATAAAGCCAAGCGAAATAAGCCTGGGACCTCCTTATCTAGGTAACAGAAGTTTTTTCCCGCTAAACAGAATGAACACTGATTGCACGTCTGCTTGAAATTAGTACTCTGACTCTGGAATTTGAATGAGTGAGTCGGTAGTAAAATTGAGCAACTTTGACTTGCAATATTTCTTAATCTACAGGCTTAAAAAAAGCTTAAAATTGAGGCTTCTGGCTTCACCCACAACGAATTAACATCGAAATTGTGTGGAATCGATTTGTAAAAAGAATCGTTCATTCACGCTTTTCTTATTTGATTTTGTGAATGTAGAGAGCATGAGGTGAGCAGCGTATCGAGCACTTATTCTTAACTTTTCATTTTCTAATACATATAATTGAATACCCACTCACTTACTATATGCTTACCTTCTAATTTCTGTGTAGTGTCGAATACACACAACCAAGTTCTCCATCATAACATTCGAAAACATTGGATTTGTTGATTGCATTTGATTTCCATTTTCACCTTTCAATATTCCGTTTTCAACATGAAACTGAGGCAAATTGTTGAATGTTACACACAAGTAATCGCATTGTAAGGCAATTAACATGAATAGACCAGTAGAAAATAAAGTTAGACAAGCGACATTGATGGTAATTATGAACACAGAGATAGTTTGAAACGCCCAAATAATTTCAAAGGTCGGAGATGATTCCCATTGAAAGGGAAACCACGCCTTTGCTGGTAAAGTGTGGTCTTCTTGCCAGTGCGGTAAAACTAGAAACAACAAGCACGTTTGTATACCAAGATAAATCACGGAATAATTATAAGTTTTATAAAACTTTACAAAGGATTTGGCTAGTTCAAAGTGCTCCTTGCATTTTGGTTGGAACATAGGATCATTTAATTTTCTCCACATTGATTCAATAGATTCAATTTTTCTGAATATATCGAGGAACATAAGGGAGCATACGAACATAGGGATTGTTAGATGACAGGTCGACATTAGATCATGTAGTATATTCTGGCTTTTACACAAAAACAAGAACTGTGATAAGAGGAATAAAAACCACAACGATATACAGATTCCATTGTATAGATTACTGAGTTTTTGATTGCTAGAATTGGTGTCTATCTTCCAAACACCGCATATTTTGAAAACACGTATATTGAACGAAAAAAAATGTCTGTAATCTATGTCCTCCATTTTTAATCTACAAAATAAATTGGTATCAATTATATACATTTTTTACTAGCAATTCTTCAATAAGGCAATTTTAGTAAATATTTCTCACATGTATTAAAAATCTACTATAACGTATTTGAATGTAATTGATAAATTTATGATGACATTTATGACGAAAACTTTTTGTATCACCCCTGTGGTCATAAATAATTGAATAATCTTATTTGGGTTGGGTTTTTTCGAAATAAACTTACTTTACCTCCAATTATGGATAGTTTCTAGTATTAATTATAATGATATGTAATAGTATATTCTTCAACAAGTGCAGAATGATGGTGAATAATAGCCCTTCTAAACAAGTGAAAGACTATACTTTATCCACGACTAAAAAGAAAAAGCTTCCAGAGTGAGGATCGAACCTCGATCATCCGCGCCATAGTCAACCACAACTAGGCTATAGAGTATATTTATAAAAATGTGAAGGGTAAATATATATACATACGTAACTCATATTTTCAATAAGAAGCCTTACATTTATAAATGAAATGAATTCCGGGAGGCGTACATATTCACTATCGCTACCGTTGTCCATTTTTTTCCTTTATAATACGTATGATTATGATTTCATAATTATTTTGACGTTTAAAACGACGCGCTGTCAGAAGCGATTTGCGTTCTTAGGTATTTGACGTTTTAAAGAGACGATTTGATTTATTCATTTTAATTCATTTTAGCGAGAATTCTGATAATAATAGAATGTGATTGGCTAACGAGAGTGGATTCTTTCTATTAATCACTGGTGTGAAGAATTTATATCATTATGCAGCTAAATATGTGAAAATAATTTGTGCGTTATTATTTAGTCGTGGAGAAATAAATTTTATACTATTGCAATCAGTATTTTGATCCCAAAATCTTCTTAACAATGATTTCCTCGTGTTTGGGATTTTCTAAGTATTGCTAATATGAAGCAAATAACAAGTTAATATTCACACTTTTGAAATACAGTTGGTTCGGTGAATCTTTTCCCATGCGTCATCATTCATATATAAACGCAATACATCAATACATTAAATTACACGTAGGTCGTAGATTGTTGTTTTGATTAGGATGTGGCTAAAATGACGGTGTGCGTTATTTATTATTGAAGCTAGATATTTGTAAATATTTCATAGCCATTTAGCGATATGCTACCTAAACCTTTAGTTTGGAAAAAACTGTTAGTATTCCAGAGTTTTATAGGGAGCATTATCCATAAAAATAAGAGATGGCTCTTCTAAGTTGGGAATTAATTTATAAATATTTCATTGTTCATTTCTCGATGGTAATCAGCTACTCTAGATTTTGGACAGAATAATAAACTTACTTCAGAGACAAATCCTTTGGTAGAACCAGCATGAACAATTATGAAACGATTACCATCATCATCTGGTTTACGTACACTTTTAGTGCTGTTGTCTTGCCAAGAATATGTCCTCCACTTCTTTTTTCTAACTCAAAATACTCCAACACATTTAGAACCAGCTCCTGTGCTTTTTTCAAGACATACCTAGTTCTGGTCTCTCAGAAAATCAGGTCAATATTTTCTACATTGGTGGAAGCAAAATTATGTTCCATAGAATTCAGTTTGATTGAATTCTATCCATAACCACGATGAAATGTCAATTTAAGGTTAGTTTTCGTTGCCAAGTAAATAAATAACAAGTAGATAAGTAATTTTTACTTACCACAATAATTCGAACACTCGGGAGTAAGTAAGTCGTTATAACAACTGTTTTCTCAATTAAATTTATATGCAAGGGGCTAAAGAGTGAGTAAAAATGTGAAATAAAAATGTAAACAAAGTCTTTGGTCTGTCAACGTACAAATTCGCGTTAAGCTTATCGCCGACATTCATCATATGGCTATCTCTGTTTGTTATATTATGTTGTAATGGAACAAACGGTTTCATTTCGGGAGTTTAGATTCTGTGAGTAGGAAAGAGACGTACTACAAAAAGTAGTATGTGAATAATTTCATACATGGGAAAAGATTCACCGAACGAACTGTATGTATCATGTTTCAAAGCTCAAACGTGAACTATAATTAGTTCCTTGTGACAGGATGCCAAGATTGCTAGTGCAGTGTCATCTGCGTACATATTCAAAATTAGAGAATTAATGTGCTCAGTAGGATCAGTAATAGACAAAATGAATGGTTGTGGTCCCAAAGCAGATGGCTGAGGGTTTTAATATGCCACTAGTAATTTTCTATTGCTCAAATAATAAACAATGTATTCCAAGGAAATTCGTTCGAAATATAGGAGGTGTAATTCAATTCTGAGAAAATTGGAATTGAGACAATCAAAAACACGTGATTATTGAAAAAAAAAAACTCCTGCCACGTGCTTTCTCTAATCCAAATCGGAATATCATAAATACCTAAAAGAATGACATACAGCTGTCAATGTTTACCTCTCTGACCTAAACCCATGCTGGTGCGCGGATATACTATTGAAAGAACCAATTTCAAGAAAAATTCATACTACTCCATCATCTGGGACTGGATGCTTCTATTAATCTATTATTGTATGTCAAAATATAAACTCGCCATAACTTGTTATCAGAATTTTTTTACCAATTTTTATAAAAATCGTAAGATTCGTCTCCAATATATTTATGTAGATAGTGTAAGCTTGGTATGGAGCAGCATGTATAGACAAACTGTTTTGGATGATACGTGGATTTTCAGCCAGTGTTATATGGTGAAGATATGGAAAGATAATACTGTATTAAGTGAGAGGAGAACAGGCGACGGTTCAAGATATATAATCATGTATGCAGGAGAGGAGGACGGTTTTGTTGAAGATGCAAGTGAGTTTTTAAAATTAACCGATAATGATGATATAAACTGCAAAAACTTTGAAAAATGCATCACAACCGAATGGAACCTTGTTTAACTATCATAGGTAACGCCAGTTACCATTTTAGATTGGTGGAACGAATTCCATATCTGAAACAAACTTATGGATTGGGTCTAAGAATATCAATACTCAAACGAGACTTATGAAGTACCAAATGTGAGAGAAACAGAGATAGCAAAAAGAGTATTATTTATACTACTATTGGAGAGGAGATGAAAAAATGTATGATCAAGAAATTATTGGAACTAATGAATTTCCAAATGAAACAACTCGATCCTGATTTTTTTACAACTGATGTCATTTGCTGAAGCTTTCGATTTCGTATATAGGGTGCGGCACTAGTGCGAGGAAATCCAATTACTCACTGGTCATGAGCGATTCGAAGAAACTTTATTTATATAACAGCCATGCATGGGCTCATGTTTTGAGAATATTTTCAAATATACAGAGTCACCCACATTGACCGGATGAACCTAACTTCTCTTTTCTCAGATGGAACACCCTGTATATTTCTCCATTTTTTACTCCCCTCAATTTTCCTGTTTTCGAGATATGAGGCATTGCGATGTAATACGAGGTAATTTAAAATATATAAGCACTTTTTCATTGCTTTCCTACAACATCATCACCCTGTACCATTGTATAGAGTTGATGCCAAGAAATCTATTTACATTCACACGATTTTTAATATAGTTTACTCATCCAAACAAAAGGGTTCAATAAAACTCAAAGTCCAAACCACAATTATTTGATATTGTCCACCAAAGGGAAAAATTATTCAGCCACTAGTTTCGGTAAATAAGTTACCATCATCAGGCTTCATGAAACATGTACAATCGGAAAAATAAGCTGCTGTCATCAAAAATCTCTAAAGTACTACATCATAATTGATGTTTTAAAAACCAAATTACATGTGGTTTAGATAGAAAAGATAAGGAACAAATTTTTGCAAAAAGCATGGAGAAGAATTAACATTTGGAAAACAATGACATTGGAGAATTTAAATTTAAATCTAAAGTATATAATACCAAAAGAACAGATCTCGCATTCAGATTGTTCCTTTTCAGGGTTTTTAAACTGCATAATTGAGTTAACCATGCTTAAATTCAACAATTCAAATATGTGACGTTTCTGAATGAGTAGTGCTTCATCTATTTAATCGTCCCTGATCCTGCCCAACTCCGAATTGCTTTGAATAATTAAATTTAATACATTCAGGGAAGACTTTTTTGAGTAATCTATTTATGTAACTTACCGAGTGTCTTCCTCCTATCTCTCTATATATCTGTCAATTTTTTTCTTAGTAAATAACTACCTTATCGTTTTCGTTGCCAATTCACAATTCATTCACAAGTCATAATCTTTTTTATTTCATTTTATACAAAAAATATAATGACGTGGAATTATCTTATGCTGCTCTCTAATAATTATGTGAGGCATATTAAAAATGGACAGTGTAATTTCAGTACTTAAACAGGGCGATCGTTTTTTGTATTATAATTCTATCAGAAAAGAGCATCTTGAAAATGGTCATCAGTTATTCTTTTCTGTGAATTATGAGAAAATCTCCCAGCCTTACGTGAGCCATCAGTCGCAATAATCTGTAATTGTATGCTCTCAATTGGCTCAACAAGAACTGAAACTCGCATTCTTGATGTTGGTTATGTATTTTGGAAAATTTTGTACAGCTGTTTTTTAGATGTGAAGCAATAATACCACAAACTTTTTTAAGGACTGGTAATATACAGTGCTATTCAAAAGTCCCCTCCCTCCCTCGTATCTTTTGAACAGCTACACTTACATTAATGAATTTGGAGGGTGAAAATGAAGTGTTGTAAACTTCTTTACGAATGGTAACAGGTGACGAAAAACATCTGGTAACCGAGGTGGCCATTCTATGGGACCTAGCCGGCCGATCCATCTACCTCGATATTCTTCATCCAGGTAACGTCTTACTGCACCATAATAATGTGCAGGAGCACAATCTTGTTGAAATGTTATTTCCAGATGGCCGAATTCATCTGGATTATCTTCCAGAATTTCAAGAATTAACGGCTGAATTGCATTTTGTAATATCTCCAGATACACTTCACCGCTTAAATTTGAATTTAGGAAGACAGGTCCAACTATATGTGGTTTCCCAAAATACATCTCTTGGTACAATAACATTGTGAATTTTACTGCATTTTACGTGTAATTTAGGATGCACTCACACACTAATAAGTACTTTATACCAACAAATGTTCGACAGCAACTGTCAGAACCATTCAAACCAAAAATAGTTAACATATTGAAAGGTAGAGACAATGATAAGCGCTTTGATTATTGTTGTCTCATACAAGGAGAGTTAAAAGATGAGCCTTTTTTATGAGGCGTATTATTTTTTCTGGTGGGGAAACATTCTCGTCTGGTTGAACTGTCCTGTCACAACATTGTAGCGGATGGTCCGATGCAAATCCCAATTTTGTTTCATTACCAATATTCCTTCACGACTAGCGTGTGGTGCTATTTATAAACCTCCCATCAATAGGACCTTTTTTTAGCCAATCCATGACTGCCAAGAATGATTCACAGTTTTTGAAAACTCACATTTATGACTTCATAGACGAACTACTCCTACAAGATTGACAATGTATTTGGTACCAGCAAGACGGTGTCTTATGTCACAGTACATTGAATGTTGGGGAATATCTTCAACCTATGATTCATGGAAATGTTATACATAGATATTCTAATCACCTCAAGTCTGCTAGATCTCCTGACCTCGCCTTCCTTGATCATTTCCTACGGAGCTACTACATGTTTAACTGTGGGTTAGTAAATTAAAGTACATACAGATGGAAATTACAAAATTGCAACCGGCGAAGTATTAACAAAATTATCGACAAACTACTTTCCTGTTGGATCATATTCCTGGTACTATGTTATCCTGAAAGTAGAATTTCTGGAACTGTATATCCCCGTAATTGTGTCTCAAAGGAAATGTCTCTTTCTCCTGAAAGTCAATCATGAACCGCAAACCGGAAGCCTCTTCGGTCATATATTATGTGTAAACTCAAATTACTTTAAATTTCGTGGTGAAGTTGAAAACTACAATTATTGACTTCCGGACCGAATAAACTTCTCATCTATTCCATCAAAAGAAACATTTTAAGAAGTTTTTAAATATTTGTTCAATTGGAATGTTATCGACAATGATGAAATTTCACAATTATTCATAAAAATAGTGACTTTGTTGGTGAACTCACTTTCAAACCAGAAGTCGACAAATTGCATTACCAGCATGCACATTGTACTGGAAATAAGCAAAAAAACATTGCGTATTTCCCAATTTTTATACGAAGTAGGTATATCAGAAACTATTAATTTTAACAAATAATTGATCACCCTCAGTTTGGATAGAAGCTGAAATTTTTACAAAAAAAATTGTATTTGAATGTCATCAATATTCAAGCGTTTCAGATATTTCTAAATAAAAAATTGTCAAGGAAAATGTACCTCACACGTGGGGTTCCGCAAGGATCCATCTTAGGTCCCTTGCTATTTTCCCTATACACATCCCAATTTCCAAGTTACCTGAAATGTATGAAGGCTCACTATTACGCGGACGACACCCAGTTGTATATGGATTTTAATGAACCAGAAGTTGAAGACGCTTGTTTAAAAATTAACAAAAAACTTGAAACTATAATAGAGATTTCAACTAAATTCTGCTTAAGTGTAAATTCTTCAAAATCGAAAGTCATGCTATTTGGTCGTAGAAATGAGAAAAATAGAATAAAAAGTAAAATACACTTGAAAATTAATAACGATAGTTTAATTTTATCCAACTGTGAAAAAAATCTTGGACTCGTTTTAGATGACTCCTTAATATTTTCCTCCCATATTTCATCAATAATTCAGAAAGCATTTTGCAATTTGAAACTCTTTTTTTCTCACAGACACTTATTTAATAAAACGACCAGAGTTATGCTCTGTGATAGCCTGGTACTCTCGCAGTTTAACTATTGTGATGTGATATATAGACCGGCACTTACACAACTGGATCAAAATCGATTACAGCGAATTCAAAATATGTGTGTTCGTTTTATTTGCGGCATCAGACGTCGAAATCCAACCTCCAGGTATCTTGCAGATCTTGGCTGGCTGAATATAAAAAATAGACGTATTCTTCATGGTTCAGTACTATTTCACAAAATTATGTTAACCCAAACACCTTATTACCTATCGAAAAAAATTAAAAAGAGATCAGAAGTACACAATGTAAATGTGAGATTTAAAAATAAAATTAGTATGCCGAAACATAAAACCACGTTATTTCGATCTAGCTTCTCATATAACATTGCTAATCTGTACAACATGATCCCCGAAGTCTACAAAACGGTACCCATTTCTCAATTTAAACTGGCCTTGTTCATTTTAATATTTACGAAATTAGGTTACTTAACTTTTGTTATTTGAGCATATAAGAAATTATTGTAAGTAAAGAATATTGTATCTTTAGTTTTGCGGTTGCGTGGAAGAGCGCCACTTAGCTGGTGCTTCTCGTATGAGAACATCATCTAAGAGCGAACGTCGCCTTTGCATGTAATGTATTTTTATAACACAGCAATAAAGTCGTTTATTATTATTATTATTATTATATTGCACTCATCATAGTAAGAGATGTTGGAACAATGATATCGTAGACGGGAAAATTGTATTGAGAGAAAAGGTGGGTAATTTGAGTCACTGGGAAAGCTATTACGTGCTATTTCCTGTAATTATTTTCTAGCACTCATCTCGTGATTCATAATTACCATAGTTAGCAGCTCAGAAGCTGGGAAACTTGAAGGTTATCAAATTTGAGATTACAAAAGATTCAAATGTTCACTAGACCCTGGATATATTTTCTGCGACATGGTTAAAATTCATGTTTCCTTATATATCTCGTATATGGCTCGTAAACTTCGGTACTTGATGGCTGCACTACATGTACAATTTTAAATACACCTGAAAAGCTTATCAATTTGAATTAGCAAAATGCTTTGTAGGACAATTAAAAACATTACCCCAAAATTGAATGAAATTAATGTGCTACGACTGTCTCCAAATCAATGGAAATATTCATTTTCAGACCCAATCATTTTGAAAAAGCAGTAAATGGCCGAGTTAAAATGAGTTTAAATTGAATCAAATGATACTTGAAAACATTTTTTCCATTAGTAATGGGCTCATTTACATATTTCATTATGGGAAAGAGCACATCATTTTGAGGCTTTGTGCAAAAAATTAGACGTCAGCGAGACTCCTGGGTAGCCTAAGGGTTAGATGACTAATTAGCTAGTAACAGTACTTTGCTTGCTTATATGCTTATTATTTTTCATTATACGTTTTAGCAAACTCTAAACAGTTTTATGTTTGTGAAATAAGAACGTTTAGAAATAATTTAAACTATTCGACACAATAGACCAGAACCAGAGTAAAAAAAGCTATAAATATTGTGTGGTTCCAGAATGTGAAAGTACTACGAATACAACATCTAACAAAACATTTATTTCTATTAATAAGGATGCAGAAAAAACGGAAGCAATGGCAGAAAAGCATGAAAAGACTCAAAGCAATCACTGATAAGTCAACATACTTTGTTTGTGTATTTTTAGGATTTTATTTTTCTTCAATGAAAATCGTTATCAATTACCTCATAAAATACGTTGTGCATCCATATTGAGAGGGTTATTGAAAACCACACGCTTGTATTAATCTAAATTTCTCAAATACGTAGATGATATTGTTCTTATAGCTTGTGGTAATATTAATGTTCACAATTGTTCAATAAAATAATGGATAAGTTATTCACAAATTAAATTTCATTAAATAGGTACTGCTTTTTTCCAAAAAACAGGTAATCTTTTTCAGTAAATCATCAACAAAACTGGCGTATATTATGTTTTAAAATAAATTATTTTATTTGATTCAAAGTCCGGATCAGCTCTAACAAATATCGCTTTTTTACCAGTGAGGTGCATGTGCATTTGAATCTGATGTGAACATTTGGAACTAATATTACCTGCTTCATCAAAATAAGTTTTTCCTGTTCTTTCCAACATTGGTGATTTAATTTCCACTACACATTCATCATAAATAGCATTTGGAAAAGCTTCTTTAATTGGGCAGTCTGCAGTTAATAAAAAGGCCTTCCAGCCTTTTTGACGCTTAATTATTAAGGATGTAGGTCACGCAGATGTGGGGTTTGGGTAGCTCCTCCTTCTGCACCAATTTCAGCTTAGCGTTTTCCCAAGGACTAAGGGAGGATATTTCTCCCTCTTTCAACTGAGACGTTGCCAAATCGGCGCATATAAGGATCAGGATTCCAGGCCGAACTGTACAGATCTGGAAGCGTAAGCAGACCCTTGTCATCCGAAAGGCTTTCAATAGCCTTAAGTATTGCTTTTTGGAGCAAGTTCAGCTGCTCATTTGTCAGCAGGACACTGGGGTGCCCTGGATGAATAATTCCCACCTTCACACTTTCCGCCACTGCTTCAAATGATGGCTTAGAACCCACCGTACTAACCGAAGGACGCGGGCTTTTCCGCCTTCGTCTCCGGAGTACTACCTTCGGATGGGGCCTCAGAAGAGAGAACTGATTTGTTCTCTCCCCCTTTGTGCCTTACATCCGGCTACTGTCTTTTGCTGGATATGGCAGCAGAATAAGGGAATATTCTGTGCAATTCATCCAGCTCCTTGATTATCTGATGACAATCTCCACTTTTGATCAGACGGCCTAGCCGTTTTCTTGAAGTGCCAACAAATCTGATCCTTCTGTTAAGGTTCAGATCCACCATCGTTTCCGCTAAATATGCCCCTGTGGGGAGATCTTCGGAATGATCACGAGGAAGGGTTGCCAGCAACTCCCTCTCTTCCTGCTTCGTACTGGGGATTGGTGAAGGGGCAGAAACTACCACTCCCATGTCCTCCTCCGGTGTAAAGTGAAGAATATCCCCTCCGTTGTCTTCTTTGTTTAATTTTTTATTTTTCTTAACTTTCTTGGTCCATATAGATCGCACGAGTAGCTGAGGAAGTGTGTGTCCACTGCGGCAGAGTTCTGCAGTACCGCAGTAAGGCAAAATACTCCAGAAGGTTGCCTGGTATCCTGGAGGCTCCGTTCGAGATAGCTGTTTGTGCTAGGCACAGCTGCCGTACATTATATACTCCCTTCGGCACGGTTCACGTAACACCTTGAACCTAAGGCTATTGAGCCACTTCTTAGTTGATCCCCAGTGATGCTGTGCCAAAAGCTCCAACATCTCCGAGGACCATAGGCTCCTAGGAGGAGAACTCACACGGATAAAACGATACATTTTTTAGAACGTTCTTAGGTTGGGAAGAGAAGTTTGAGTGATATAGTAGACTTCCTCAAGTTTTCAATTCATGCTCAACTATTTCTATAAATCTAATCATTTATGAAATGACTCCCAAAAAGGATAATATTCCTAACCTTCACTGGATATGTTAAATTTGCAGTGTTTGGAGAATAAAAATGTTATACTGGTTGAGCAATAGAAGAAAACCCAATTTTTCCATCCAAACTCGCGAAAGAGGATAAATCATATGACATTCTCCGAGCTGAAAACTTTTTAAAACAACAAAACTCATCACTTTATCTTCCCCATATTATCTTATCCCATATTTGTACACGTCCAGAATCTATACCTTTTTTTCAAAAATTTTCAGTTTTCTTTTCTTCGCTTCTCTCAATTCCCGGTTGCAAAATGGTGAACAATCATTACCTTTGTAATACGGCATAATAATTTTTTTTTCCAAAAGCCGCCATAATGTATTTCTAATGCCGCTTTTTGTTAGACCAATTTTATATCGATCAATTAGAATTATCCGCTATATCGGTGATATCAAATATATAAAATGAATCTCTCAATTCCTCAAACAACGAACTATGCTCTTCTTATCACCTGACTCTCCTTACTTATTCAAGAGGGTAATTGTAATTGAGTTGGAGTCCAGGTTTTCTCCACTGTTCTGTATCTTCAACGGACAAGGATTTAATGGATATTCTAATATATATTTAAAATCCCGACTCTGGGAATTAGTTGTTTATTCGACGGATACCGGAATGTCGTGCCATTCGCAGTCGATACAACATCACTAATGTTTGGCTGGTCAAATAAAAATTATTTTAGTATCTGAATTTCACCGACCACGGATCTGTTACTGTTAACTGTACAATGAGGGATTTATAAAGCCTTATTATCAAATCCTTGAGATCAGATACAAAGTCAACTAGACTATGAGCCCATGGGGGAAAAAGTGTCGCGATTTGAAACAGCAGCAAACCCATTCAGAACGATAGTTTATCATGCCACCATCGGTTCCAGCGGTATGGAGTACATTTTCTCTTGTACAGAAAAGCGCAGTGGAAAACTGAACACTTCATTTTTCACCTCCTGAAACCGTGATATGAAACTGTACGCCGTTTGTTACATTTGATAGTAGAATCATAGGAGATCGGTCCTCGAAGCGGAGCATGTGAACAGGAAAGAATTTACATATTAATAGTGTGTTCTTAATTTCTATCTCTCTATGAGAAAGAAGAATTGAAATATTTGACCAATATCAGTGTATACTGATCCTCACCAACGGAGATTATCCGTCGCACATTAAATGTAAAAATTTTGCCTTTTAGCGGTGATCGGTGCTACAGGTTTTCGACAAGAATCACATGTTGATAAGGAAAAAGGACCGGCTACTCGCCGTCCGGTAGATATTTAAATATTCCAATGATAGTGGTCAAATATATAAACTCTATGGCGTTCAAAAATAATGGTTCGGAAAATCTAGGAACATTTTTAAAAACTTTCATTTTTCACTCCCCAAAACCGTGATATGAAACTGTACGCCGTTTGTTACATTTGATAGTAGAATCATAGCAGATCGGTCCAGACTCTATGGCGTTCAAAAATAATCGTTCGGATAATCTAGGAAAATTTTTGAAAACTCTTATTTTCTACCCCCTAAAAAGGTGATTTCAAACTGTACGTCATTGGTTTCTGTAGATTATACAACATATAAATGAAGATTTGACAGAAGTGCCGTACAAAAAAATTTGTTTGAAAAGCCGTGGGGCATTTTTTTCCGAGATTTTCCTACTCAAAAAAGGTCATCTGAAACTGTACGTCATCTAGTGCAAAAGGTTCCTTTTAGAATAAAATAATATAATAAAATGATGTCGTACAAAAATAATAGTGTGGATAGACAAAAATAGTTATTTACGTAACTAGTGTGTAAAGTAGCCTTTTTTTTGACGAATGTGAATATTGTCGCATGAGCCGAAGGCGAATGCGACAATCACATGAGTCGAAAAAAAGGTCTTTACACACGAATTGCATACAATATTTTTTCTACTAGCGAATATTTAATTGAAATACAAAAGTTTAATAGTAATTTTCTTTACGCACTAGTGCGTAAAGTAAGTTAAATTTTTCTCTAGAAGAGTCTTTTTATAATAATCTAAAATAACATCATAGTTTTATAAAAATATTCAATTCCTAAATATAAAATACAATTGCTTACTCTAGGTATAGTTGGAAGATCTCAATTTAAATTTTAAATGTCAGATTCAATACACAAAGAAATGTCAGTCACTCACCGCCAACTTATACCTATTTACCGTATTATTTCCAGTACTCAATAATTATTTAACAATAATTATTAGGTTACTTTACCGAATTCTATTGGTTTCTATCTCCAATTTATGAAAAAAACTTAGATTTAATATCTGTTTATTATACCTATATTTTTATAAGACTAGATATCTATAACTACATACATATTGGAATTTTTTCTTTACGCACTAGTGCGTAAAGTAAAACTCTTTACGCACTAGTGCGTAAAATAAAGTTTTACGCACTCGAAAATGTGTCTAAAGTACGTACTTTACACACGGTAGTAAAAAAACAAAATTTTCTAAAAATGTATGTAAGTACTACCTACAACTGTTAGTTTTAGCATAGAGTCTGGACCGATCTCCTATGATTCTACTATCAAATGTAACAAACGGCGTACAGTTTCATATCACGGTTTCGGAGGGTGAAAAATGAAATGTTCAGTTTTCCACTGCGCTTTTCTGCACAAGAGAAAATGTATGCCATAGTGCTGGAACCGATGGTGGCATAATAAACTATCTTTCTGAATGGGTTAGCTACTGTTTCAAATCGCGACACTTTTTTCCCCATGGGCTCATAGTCTAAACGGAATATTGTGAAATTTAGTTTACTTGCCGACTAAACCCATTGAGAGAAGTTCTAATATTTGGTTTACTGCTTGTATTGTAGATTGGTATTGTTTATAACTGTGTGTGATTTTAGATTCCTTTAATCTCAATCAATTGAAAATTAGACGTTTGTGGTTGAGACGTATCTATTATTGTTTAGAGACTTGCATCGTCAAAGACTATAATATATTGTACAGGGTGATTCAATGAGGGAAGTGAGGTACCGCATCTCGGAAACAGTATGTCCTATAGTTTGGGGAGGAATTTCCATCCGTTCTGTAGTTAAACTTGTTTTGGAAAGAAAATCTTTTATTCTCTCCCATGAAAAAGAATCTAAAATGGTAAGGTCTGGTGTCTTTATGGATCGCATAATACGGACATGGAAAATAGTAGATATTTGGAAAGTATTTCCTTTGCTGAAATGAAGACCAATGTTAATTCCTATTGTGAATAGCAAAAAATGGCAAGCATATAGGTATTTGAAATAATTGAGTATTGGGGGCCCTTCCTACTCTCAGTCGAAAGCTATTATGAAAAATAAGTTTTTGTTTTCAATGAGACAGTGTTTGGTGTTGCATCCTTATATATCAATTCGGCAAATATTCATCTTCCTTATGTAGAATCTCATATAGCAGCAACAGTGAGCACTCAAACATAAAATTCGATATGTCCAAGAAAGAATAAAATACTCCCTCTCCATGAAACACCCACCACTTTAGACTCGATTGGTCTTGATACACTCTTTGGCGAAGGGAATGTGACATTGTATTTGGTAGTAGGTGGCGCTGCAATCGGGTTCATACTGAGCTTCTCCTAAACGGTTAGTCCGATTCTGAAGAAATCTATCTATATGTGTTTGAGTGAATAACTGGATGGTCAAGATTCACAATTAGTTCCGGTAGGTGGCGCTGAAATTGGGTTTATGATAAACTTGTCCGAAACAGTTGGTTTCATTTAGTTCACATTTTGCATGGGAGATTTTTGATTAGCTCATTGAAAAAACTATCCAAATTCATAGAAACCCCGGGAAATTGGAAAAAGATTAGTCAAGTAGATTTTTCGGGAAACATATTCCTTCTGTCAGAAAAAACGATACTGTCTGATTCATCTACTGAAAATTTGTAACAATGTAATTTTTTTCAATCAAAATGAAAATTTGTCGAAATTTGTTTGATATGACAAGTAGTTAGCACAGGACAACGTCTGTCGACGCTGGTATAATTATAAAATTTCAAAGTTAGTTACTTATCCCACTGAAAATCATTCATTCGCGTCCTTGGCGTCTCTAGTCAGTAAATTATTCAAAATGACATCAATTCATTGTCTCATAAATTATCCTTGTCATATATTATGCTCTATAACATTATGCATATTAGACAAGGTAGTATGGGCGTTAGAGCTAGAAATTATTCAGATCGAATTATTTTTTTTTAATTATGTTCAGAATTGAATGCTACTTACACCTGTATACAGCGTTGCTGAAAAGTATTGCACCAAGGAATTATCACTGAAACGGATAAAAGGAACGTTGTGAAATACCAAGACGATGAATAAGACTTTATTTTGCAAATTTAATAGAAAATGCAAAATGTTTTAATTGTCCTTCACCACTTATATTAGATTAGATTAGATTAAAACTGGAGTGGCTCTTTGTCCTATCCCACTGCGACCTTTGCAGATCTATTGTGGTCCTCCCTATATTTAGAGCTCAATATCTAGCTCTATTCTTCTCATTAGACTCAATAGCCTGGATACCGCCTCCTTTGCGTAGCTCTCTGCCCTCGGTTTTTCTTCTCCGAATAAGTGAAACCGCACCCTTGCTAGGCCTTCGCACTCACAGAGTATGTGCTCCGCGGTTTCGTCTTCTTCCTGGCAGAACCTGCATAGGCTGTCATCTGCAAGGCCAATTGTGTGCATATGTTTCCTCAGCCTACAGTGTCCGGTCAGCATTCCCACCATCATCCTCGTCGATTCCCGTCGTGTGACAGTTTTGTCGAAGGGCTTTTAAGGAATAATTTTGCGTGTCTTTGTCCTGGGGTTTCATACCACCAGCGCAACGCCTGGTTATTTATCCATTTGTGGATGCTCTCTTTACTTAGGCATTTTGCAATTCCACAATAATTTTTTGTATTTATTTTTTTTATTATTTCGACGTAATTTATTTAATCTTGACAAATGTAGCTGCAACGCTACCGAAACGTCGAAATAATAAAAAAATGAATAAATAAATAAAAAACATTATTGTGGTTTCACTCCCAAAAAATAAGTGAAAAGATTTCAACTTTCTTACAGTGTATGTAACTGTTTCGTTTTTGATGATAATCGTCGGAATTTCGAGGCTTAACATGCATACATCCAGTGTAGGTATTGTTTTTCTGGGGCTTGTAGTTATTCAAGAAAATTCCTTTTCGGTTCAAGAGAGTTACGGCAGTTACTTAGAGAATTATTTAGTTGAATGAATTAAGTTGAAGGGTATTTACAGCGTGCTGTTTTGGTCAGTCTTCGTTTTTGTGCCGTAGCTTCTCCATTCATTCGATAAATCCGCATATAGTGTTTATAAAGTTAATTATGGACGGAGGGATTTGTGTGGAGCAAAAAGCTATATTTTTAAGGTTAATTAGAATTCCAGCAAAATGTTTTACAGGTAATAAGGTCAAGTAACATTTTCAAATAATTAATTTTATACGTTTTTCACCTATTGAATAATGTATTATTCAAGTTCATTTTACGCTGAAACGACATATTTTCCAGTTCTCCTGCCACCTAGCAGAATGCTTCCCTATCTTAAGAAAATTACTATATATATATATATATATATATATATATATATAAAATTATTATATATTATGAATAATACACACAAGACCAAATCACTCCAACAACTATACATCAATGAAGAACGTTTCAAAATATTCCGTTTACATTGGCATTTAATTAACATCTTCTAATTTTGACATATAAAGTGACACTTTTTAAAACTGATTGAC
>CAJUYG010003053.1:1372-24504 GCA_910591675.1 Galerucella calmariensis
ATTATTATTATTATTATTATTATTATTATTATTATTATTATTATTATATTTAGACAAGGGCAGAGGGACAAATCCCTATTATGCCCAAAAAACAGATAATTACACAAGAAACTTAGGTACTAGTAGGTAAAGAACAGAAAAATAAGTACAATATACACAATATACCAAATAAACTATAAGTGCTCTAGCAGCGCACGATCAAGTCTGTTTTTGAACGAGTTAGTCGATGGTGCAGAAACTGTGGATACATCAAGATTATTCCAGCTGTCGAATACCCTGTTTGGTAAGAAGTTCTGTCTTGATCTGACGGTAAAGTTTTCTTTTTTGAGTTTAAAAAGGTGTCCTCTAAGGCGGTCATCTGGATTTAAGGTGAACATCATACAAGATTACCAAAATTAAATTTTAATATTTTAAAAGTGGTAATGGGGTCTCCGCGGTGTCTGCGAAGTTCAAAGGAAGTTAGGTTGGCCATGGAGAGTCTTTCCTCGTAGGAAGATCTTCGCTGTCCCAGGGACAGTCGAGTGGCTCTTCTTTGAACATTTTCCAAAAGATTTCTATCGCGAACTAGGTCTGGATACCACGTTGGACCGGCGTACTCGAGAATTGGTCGGACATAGATAGTATACAGTTTGCAAAACAACTGGAACGAAACACTCGAAAAGCACTTACGAATGAGATAAAGTCTGGTGTTCGCGCGCTTACAAACTGAAGTTATATAGTCAGACCAAGTTAGGTTGCTATTTACGATAATTCCGAGGTCGTTATAGGAAAACACAGAATTTAATGGTCGACTATCTACGAAGTACGGTAGTAGTGGGTTGTTTTTACCAATTCGGAGCACTACACATTTTTCCGTGTTCAATGGAAGTAGCCACTGAGATGGAGATGGAGTTTAAGTCCAGCTGGAGGGTTTGTTGGTTGGTGATTGGATTCGTATATATCTTTGTGTCATCAGCGTACAAAGATATTTTATTAGTTACGTGATAAGGAAGATCGCTGGTGTATACCGTAAAAAGCAGAGGACCAAGAACCCTGTGGCACTCCACTTTCCACCAATCTATCTCTTGAGAAGTCTTCGCCAACTCTTACTTTAAAATATCTATCCGTTAGAAAGTCGTCAATCCAGCTAAGTAAAGAGCCGCGAATGCCGAAGTGTTCCAGCTTGTGTAGAAGTCTGCGCCTGGGAACGCGATCAGAGGCCTTGGAAAAGTCCAGATAGACAATATCGACTGGCTGCCGATCGTTAAGAGATGACGTCCAGTCATTAACACAGTGTAGCAGGTTGGTTAGGGTGGAACGGCCGGCGACAAATCCGTGTTGTTGCGTTGGAATCACATTTTCCAGGAGAAGAAATTTGTTCGTCTCCCCCGAAATAATGGCTTCCATGACTTTATTGACCACTGGCAGCAGACTAATCGGGCGGTAGTTATTGGAATCAAGTTTGTTACCTTTTTTGAATATGGGGGTGATAGATGCTAATTTCCAGCTGGGGGGTATGGAACTTTGAGTAAAGGAAGCCTGCATAATTAACGACAGGGGAGTTGCAAGCGAGTTTGCGCAGCTTTTTAGGAGTTTTGGAGTTAGACCATCTAAACCAGGTGATGCGTTAGTGCGTAGTTTCAGTAAGTGCTGTTTTATACGGTCTGGTGTAAATACTACATGTTCCAAAGATGCCTTGAGGCGAGGACAGTTAATTAATGGGAGTTTGTCATTATTGGGTTCTTGAGTGAAAACTCGTGAGAAAGCTAGAGAGAGCGTCTCAGAAGACTCTTTATTAGAAGAGCATACAGTGTAGTCGGGTTTTTGAAGTAGGGAAATGGAAACTTTTGATGATAGGGACGATCGTATATATTTGAAAACCTTTTTACTGTTACCACTAGAAATGATGTTTTCTTCAAAATTTTGTCTTAAAGTTTTGAGAGATAGTTGAAGGATATTAGAAAATCTGCGATGGTTCAGGAAGTCACTCAGAAGCTGTGTGCGCTGATATTTACGCCAGAGGCGCCGTTTGTGTTTGATACGTTGTAGTGCTGCGTGGTTTATCCAGGGTTTGAGATGGTTTTTATAAATCTCACGGACAGTAGTGTGTGCAGAGATTATTCTGAGAGTAGTATCATGAAATGCGTCCCACATTAACAAGGGATCGGATACATTTGTGAAAATGGAGCCCCATTCAAGTCGAGACAGCTGTGAATTAACTTCAGAGAAATTAGTAGTAGCATAAGTTGTGATTTTATTTTTGCCCGGTAATGTCTGGATAAACTAAACGAGGGCAGTTATGACTGCATGGTCTGATTTTCCAACAGGAGAGTCTATTTCGAGAGATGAGATTAGCTGTTCATCATTGGTGAGTATGAGATCTAGAATGGAAGGTTGATTATTAATTCTGAATCTTGTGGGCTCTGTAATAAGTTGAATGAAGTTCGAATTTGCAACAAAGTTTTTAAATACGTTGTGTGAATTTACAACATCTGACAATGAGGTTATCGGCCAGGATATTTCTGGGAAGTTAAAATCTCCAGCAATAATGAGATTATCAAGAAGTGATAACTCTTCGAGTTTTTCAAACAATATGTTGTCCATCGCAAGCTGTGTATCAGGGGGACGATATATACATACCGGGTTAAGAGAAAATAAATTTTTAGTAATATTTACGTGTATACTATCTATCCCAGGTATGTCTAATAGTTTAATTTTAGTAGAAAAATTTGCCGTAATATCGTCGGATAAATAAATGCATACACCTCCACCGACACGATTTTCTCTATCTTGACGATAAATTGTATAGCCTGTAATGTTAATTAAGGAGTCTGGAGTTGCAGGTTTAAGCCAGGTTTCGGTAATAAAAATAATTTGTATATTAGTTTCAAGTTATAACAATTTGATTTTATTCAATGTTACAAGAAAAAAGTTTATTTATTTATTCATTTATTTAATTGGTTCTTAGAGTTTTGGAAAAATTTTTGGTTTAAATGTGTGTAAAGTATTATTATTAGTTTAAACTTATAACAATTTGATGTTATTCAATGTTATATGGAAAAAGTTTATTTATTTGGTTCTTAGTTTTCCAGTCTTTTGTTTTAAATATGTGTAAAGTTTTTTTATTTGTTTTACGTTACAACAATTTGATGTTATTTAATGTTATATGGAAAATGTTTTTTTATTTGTTTCTACATTGGCAACATAGTTGTAAATTTTTTATAAATATACTTATTTATTGTTTTCACACAGTTCTTTTATTTCCCTTAACAATTATTGTTCTCCTAATTTTGAAATAAAGTGTACGAAATAATAATCAAAATAAGTTGAATGAAAAAAATATCAGCAAACTAAATGCGTGCATAGGAGAAACATGCGTTGGTGCGTATTTCCTTTGTTAATTTGTCTATGGCTTTACCTTTTCTGAATGAAAACATCTCTCAAAAAGTTTGAAGATTATTTAATAATAAATTAATAGATACAAGAATTTCTTTTAAGAGCACTAATAATTTGAGTGAACATTTGGTTAATTCAAAAGATGAAATTAATAAATTATCAAAAAGTGGTATTTACAAACTTGAATGTAATGATTGTGAAGCTTCATATATAGGTAGAACTTGTAGACCTTTAAAAGTTCGAATAGGTGAACATTTGAGTAGATGTGAGAATTCAGCTTTTGGCCATCATCTAAAATTTAATAAGCATAATTTTAGTCCTAATCGTAATTCAATAATTTTAAAAGAAGTTAATTCTGAAAATTTTAATAGGTTAGATTTTCTTGAAGATTTACAAATTAATGAAGAATTGCAAGACAATAGTTTTTGTTTGAATAAACAAGTACATTTAAATAATCTTATGTTCCTTTGCATAGACGTTTAAAATATTAATTAGTATATCCATAAAATTTCTCTCTATGATGATATTCATATTTATCCACAACATTATCGAACTGATACCATATAGTTCAGTTAATGTTCTTTGAATGAAAAACCTTATTTTTCCATATTTTTCAAATTACAAATTCATAATTAGTTATTTGTTTATTTTAAATATTTCTGGAATCTTGTTGGAGTTGTTTTTTGAATTAGATTTAGTAATGGGTTCTCATTAAACCCTTAGTCTTTTTCTGGCTAGTAGTTGATTTGAGTAATGGGTTCTCATTAGACTCTGAATCAGATCTTTCTTAATGAAAATGACTCACATTGGGATATTATTTGATATATAATTCGACTATGCGACGTACAATTCTATATGTAAACTAAATTTCGAATCGGAGTTGTACCTCACAGGATATTTGCCGGTTTACTCAGTGAAGATGGGGAGGTTCGTTTAAGACCTCATACCTATCGAAAGGATCTTAATTGGGCGCCAGGCAAGTCAAAACCCAAATATCCCAAGAACCACTAATCACGCGACCTACCAACGCAAAAGGGAATGGTACTGAATTAAAACAGAATATTCAAGTAACGATTCTATTCAGCCTTTAACGAACAAATAGTACACCAACGTAAAGAATGTGTAAACAGATTAAATTTATTCAATAAAACAGTGGTAAGCCATAAAACCCAATAATAAATGTAACATATAAATTATTAGCAAGATATTAAAAAAAAATACCTAAATAGGTAAGGAACGCTATTGTATCCTATTTATACATGGGAGGGGAGGTATATCACCCATAAAAAAAATTAAATCCGAATTATTAGTATCCCGGCTTGAGCTCATGCGCAGGTAACCCAGGTAAAATGCGAATAATCAAAAATAGCTTGAGTGCAGCACAATAGCTATCCATTAACCTTTCAGTGGTCGCGTACTTGTCTATGAGACCGGGTTATTCGTTTTCTGGATAAATTTTAAAGAAAAAGAGGGGATGGTGGTATGCCTCTCTCAGTAGCTGTAACGATCGCGGGTAGCAATGCCTAGTGCAAATTTGACTGTGGTAGAGTTTGTAGTTTTTTTTTTTATAAATAATAAACCGGTGTCACAGACCGGCGCGACTGATTACGTTACAGTTTTTTGAGTGATGAAGTAAGTAGCAGATGTTTTTCAATCGTTTGTTATTGATTATTATTTTAAAGTTTTAAGCATGGCGTCTTATGAAAGAGAGCAAGAGCGCATGCAGCAATTATTAGATGAAGTTTTATTGGAAGATTTGCAAACTGATAATCTTATATACGCGGAAGAAGGCCCTTTTGATGAAGCTGACCTAGATGAACCCGATCAAGAGGAAATCAATGAGGAAAGTAGTGACTCGGAACAAGACATTGATGGTGCTGATGAAAGAACTGATCAATACTACACTGGCCAGCAAATTTAACGCACCACTGAATTATTTTAGAAAATTTATTGTAACGCGTTTTCTTCCTTCACGTGGCTCCTGCCACACGAACACGTCACTATGGCCACCCTTGACTTTAAATCCTTCGACGGAATGCTCGGGCGCCAGATTTTTAACGTGGTTTGCTCCACGGCCCCTTGACCCTAAGCGTCAAGAGCTCCAGATAGCCTCAGGTGGAGGTTACGGAAAATTCCAGGGGTCTTGTTGAATACAGATGTTTTGAATATCAGTATTTTAATTAATATTTACGGTTAAAAACGAATTAAACTTTAATTCTCTAGTTCATTAATACTCGGAGGTCCTTTTTCCTAAATCTACAGAGATAAGCAAAGTTCGGAAAACCCTTTGGATGCAAAGAAGACACGGAAATTTACTGAGACAAATAATTTGCCAACGGAATAAATGTTAAAATCTGCCGGGTAATCGAACAAGTTGTGGCTAAGCCTCTTCCAAGTTCAAGTAACCCTTCGGATTCAACGGAGACATGGGAAATTACAAAAAAAAATATTTGAACACGAAACGAACGTTGAAATCTGTCAGGTAATCGAACAAGTTGTGGCTAAGCCTCTTCCAAGTTCAAGTAACCCTTTGGATTCAAATGAGACACTGAAATCTACTGAAATGCGATTATAATGAAATATATGATCCACGGAACGGTGATAGAACGTCTGAATCTGCCGGGTAATCGAACGAGTTGTGGCTAAGCCTCTTCCAAGTTCAAGTAACCCTTCGGATTCAACGGAGACACGGGAATTTACTGAGACAAATAATTTGCCCACGGAATAAATGTTTAAATCTGCCGGGTAATCGAACAAGTTGTGGCTAAGCCTCTTCCAAGTTCAAGTAACCCTTTGGATTCAATGGAGACGCGGGTTTTTACTGAGATAAATAATTTGACCACGGAATGGATGTTTAAATCTGCCGGGTAATCGAACGAGTTGTGGCTAAGCCTCTTCCAAGTTCAAGTAACCCTTCGGATTCAACGGAGACTCGGGAAATCACTAATGAAATATTGGACCACGAAACGAACGTTTAAATCTGCCGGGTAACTGAACAAGTTGTGGCTAAGCCTCTTCCAAGTTCAAGTAACCCTTTGGATTCAACGGAGTTATTAAACAGAAGCTATTGAAAACTACTAACTCGGAAATAAAATTCAAGAGTAAAAAAAATAACTTACTATCGACACACCAGAGTAGAAATAAAACTAAAATATCACAATACTAAACCGTATCAACTAAATATAAACGTCCTGTAATTTAATATAAATGCCCTGTAATTGAAAAGACATAAAATCGTACCCTCAATCGAGAGCCGGCGAATATTCAATAAATACCAATTACTTGTTTAGCAATAAATAAAAAAAACAATTTTTCTAGAACAAAACAACATTTATTAAAAAAAAACTAAAACGAGTTTCTACTCGACAACGGTTAATTCAAATGTCGGAAAAACAAAGAAAATTAAATTTCTTCACTATTAAAATCTAATTCTTATGTCGGAAGAAAATTTTCTTTAAACAAATTACAATATTTTAATATTGCCGGTTATACTCAAAAAGAATTACCAAACTAAAAGTTTTTACAAAAATTTACAAAATATAAACCGGTACGGAGAGAAAAAAAATCAAACTATTTCAAAAGTACGGAATACGGAGGTACGGAAATGTTGAGTATAGGTACTGTGATTATTAAAAATATTTTACCTTCCTAAATCGACTTCGGTATGCACCACTTAACTAACAGAATTCTTTTCAAAATTATGAATTCCGGGAACCGGATCGGTAACAAACTTATCACAATAAAAAATTTAAAACGTTTAACGGTGAGCGGAAGGCTACGGGTTGGGAGCTGAGAACTACCAAAATTCATAGAGAGCACGAAATCCAACTCTTCTCTGCTTTTATATTCTCATTAGTAAAATTTTATTTTGGAACTACAAAAAAATTTGTCATATACTAGACGTCTTTCGGAATTAAATAAATTAAATTAAACGGTATATATACCCAATGTCCTTTCTAAATGAAAAATTTTAACTTCGGAAATGATTAAATTTTATGATCCAATATAAATTTACGTACCTCCGGACTAATATAAAAAAAATACTATAACTATAATATAACGGTAATAAAAATGAAAAATGATAATTCGTTAACAAAAGGGAATCGGAAAGTTAGTAACGAGTTATTTAAACTAAGTAGTAAACTAAAAAAAAAATGAAAAACTTTAAAGAAAGATCTCAAATCGGTTCCAAAAAAATAACTCGTTACATTATATAAAAATGAAAATATTTATTTTTATTTTAACTGCCGTAGTACACACATTCTAAATTTATAGAGTTGGTTTTTTTTAACGAAGTCTGTTCATCCTACCCTTATTTTGTTGGAATTTAGATAAAATGTCAATTAACATACCTCTTTTTTTTAGGTTGTTTTTGGGTTAAATTTATCATTTTCACTAAAATTTTACATTTGTGAGCTACAGTGAAGTAAAGTGTTTATTATGGAACGCCAGTCTAGAAATTTGACCACTGAAGAGTGTGCTCAGGCAGTCATTTTACTGGAAGAGGGATGGAGCTTTCGAAGAATTGGACAAAGATTTGGTGTATCTCATACATCCGTTTCCCGTATGATCGAACGTTATATTGAGACCGGTCAGCACTTAAGAAGACCTGGTCAAGGCAGACATCGCATATCTACGCAAGTTCAAGACCGTTTTTTGGGAGTTTCTGCTTTAAGACAACGGTTTGTGACAGGAAGATTGCTGCAGACACAACTACAGGAAGCAGATGGACTCAGAATTTCAACTGATACTGTTCGTCGACGCCTAGCTGAATCTGATCTGAGACCAAGAATCCCAGCGCGAGGACCAGCTTTGACCCCAGAGCATCGTAGAGCAAGGTTAAATTTTGCTAGAGTACATGTTGATTGGGCTGATGAAGATTGGGAAAGAGTTCTTTGGTCAGATGAAAGCAGATTTTGTCTATACAACTCAGATAGACGTATAAGGGTTTATCGAAGACCAAATAAAAGATATGCCCAATGTAACTTCCAAAACACGAGATTATTTGGTGGAGGGTCAGTTATGTTTTGGGGAGGAATCTCTTTAACTGCTCGTACTGACTTGGTGGTTATTAATAATGGCAGTTCAACAGCAGATAGGTCTATAAGGGAGATCCTGCAAGAACATGTGATACCATTCGGCCCTTACATTGGTGAGAATTTTTTGTTTCAGCAAAATAATGCCAAACCGCATGTTGCTCGGATTGTGCAAAATTACTTTAACGAGGTTGGAATTGAAACTATGGATTGGCCAGCCAACAGTCCTGACCTTAACCCAATTGAGAATGTTTGGGACATGATTTACCGCCGTTTTCAAGAACTTCCTAACCCTCCCAACACTTTAAATGACCTTACTGGCGATATTGTCCAAATATGGAATAATTTGGATCAAAACGAGATAAGGCCCGTAATTTTGAGCATGAATAATCGCTGCCGTGCTGTTATCCAAAATAGAGGAGGAAATACCCGTTATTAATTATTTTTAACTAAAGTTAACAATCTTTTTATTTTTTGAATTTTCTTGTTTTTTTTTAATTATTTTTTCTTACCTTATTTTGAAATTTCATCTTTTGTTATTACCCTTATTAAGTAAGAATAAGAATATACTTAACTAAGACATAAAAATATTTGATCAATATTATGAAATAAAAAATATTTCTCAAAATAGAGTAGTGGTGCGTTAATTTTGCCGGCCAGTTATATGACAGGGCCATCCTTTAAGCGGACCTTACACGATCAATATTACTGTCAATATCGAAAAATATCAGTAATATTGATCGTGTATGGAGTGGAATGATGGAATGAAGTTAAGTACTGACGGTTATTCGAATATTTTAATATTTTGGTCATCAGTATTGACAATACTGTCAATATTCCTGATGCACAAGGTGCACATCATTATTCTCATCAGTAGTTGAATAGTCATGGCTGAACAAAGAGCTCCGTTCTCACCTACTGATGCCGAAGTAGACACAAATTCCGATTTAGAAGTTGTTGAGTCTAGACAAGATGACCGTGAGTTGTTGCGAAAATTTATAGAAGTCTACGAAACTCTCCCTGAGTTGTGGGATGCATCCAATTCAAGTTATATGAATAAAGTGAAGCGAAATTTATTAAACCTGGCGCTAAGCGTGAAGATGTTAGAAAAAAAATTAATACATTGCGGTCAAATTATCGCAAGGAACTAAAGAAAATATTGTCTTCAAAGCGTTCAGGAGCCAGTCTAGACGAAGTATACAATCCTTCATCATGCATTGTCATTTTTGAGGAAAACAGAGGTTCCTGCCAACCTTTCATCAGATGAAACTCCGAGTGAAACACAACAGGTAAGTGAAGTATAATATTTTTGTTTTAATAAAATATACAGTTCATTGCATTTTCAATTTTTTATTATATTATATAAGAATCAAATATTGTTACAAAATTCGACCCTCATTCCAATAATATTCACAAAGTTGGTTTCTAATTGCCTTTGCATCCATGGGAGTATTTCTTCCTGTGGAGCGTTGTAGTTGGAGAAGGCTACATGTTTCTGAATCCTCGCAAGTACCTGTTGGAGCGTAAGTATGGTGGTTTTCTTTCAGTAGAAAATTATGCAGATAACAACAAGCTATTGTTACAATTGTTGCTTTTTTGGGAGAGAGGTAAATACTCTTCTGAAATATGCCAAACCTACTTGACAATATTCCGAACGCATTCTCTACAACACAGCGGGCACGCGACAATCTTTTATTAAAATTTTGTCTTTCGTCATTACAACTCCCCTGAGGATAGGGCTTCATCAGATGAAGTTTTAAAGCAAAAGCTTCATCGCCTATGAAAAAGTGTGGATATTTTGTTGGAGTGTTTGGTATTGTTTTAGGCTGTGGTAACTTCAATGCATCTTTTTCATATTTCACCAAATTTAGAATAAAACAGCACACCTCCATCTGATATGCGTCCATTGATTCCACTATCTACCATAATGAACTCTTTGTTTGCGTTAGCTATAGCTAAAAGTACAATGCTATAAAATCCTTTGTAGTTATAGTATAATGATCCTGAATGTGAGGGTTTTATAATTGCAATATGTTTGCCGTCAATGGCACCCAAACAATTCCAAAAATGATATTTGGCTCCAAAATCTTTGGCAATTTCGGTCCATTCTGCAGCCGACGATGGAAACTAAAACAAAAATAAATCTAAACAATATCAGGCTATATAACAATTTAGTAAGTAGTAGTAGTTAGTAAGGCACTGAGCTCTTGTGTAATCAGTTCCAAAATGGTGTGGGAATGCCTAGACAAACTCAATGAACTAGGCGAGAACAACATAGTCACCTTACTATGGATTCCAGGACACACTGGAATAGAAGGAAATGAAATAGCAGATGAACTAGCAAAGAGGGGGAATGAAATACCTTTCTGGGGGCCCGAACCCTTTTGCGGAATCAGCTCCAATGTAATATTGGAAGAAATAAGTAAAGCCATTGGAAAGATCTAGTAGGGCTAATACAATCAAAGACTCTTCTGGGTGACTACAACCTGTTGAGATCAAAAGAATGCATAAGTCAAAGTAAAACTGCGCTAAGAGTTTTGACAGGGATCCTAACGGGACATTGTCGCCTGAATGGGCACCTGAAAAAGCTCAAAATAGTGGAGGAAGAAGAATGCAGATTTTGTGGAATGGAAGAAGAAACCTCCATCCACATACTTTCCAACTGCACAGCACTCCAGAATCCTAGAGCACAGCACCTGGGAGATTACTGGATAGAAGAGGAACATTTGCCTAAGTTGAAGCCTGCAGACATCCCAAAATTCCTCCGGGAAATAGGACTAAAGGAACTACTAGTTTCTGAGACTCTCCTCAGAAACTGAGTAGAAGTAAGGGGGCACAATAGACCTTTTAGGTCTCAGTGAATGTCACCCCAAAAATCACACATACACATACATACATAACAATTTAGTAGTTTTTAATTTTGTAATTTAGTATTTTGTCACTAATATTTTTTTTCTTTTTTCCAGAACATATTAAGTGAATCTCAGATGTCCCAAAGCCAAGCAGAGGCGGTAAGTGAGGAAAGCGCCAACTTATCAGTTCGACCGTCAACATCTATATCGTCCATAAATACTCTGCCACCGCCAAAAAAAAAGTTAGAGCTGTAGGTCCTGTTACCAAACAAAATGAACTTTTGACCCTGGCATGTCAATATTTATCACAACCAAGAAATGATAGGAATAGGAATGATAGGAAACTTGAACAAAGATTCCGTTCAAATAAATAGAAATGTGTCATATTCTCCGATATATTCCTCCAAGTCATCTGTGGCTCCAACTCCAACACCACCGTCGTTAAGTTCACCTCCTGAGTATACTCCACAAACAGACTCTAACCAACCTGTTAATCCGATGTGTTACTCCATGTCATCTTTTGCTCCAACTCCAACACCACCGTCGTTGAGTTCTCCTGAGTATACTCCACAAACAGACTATAACAAACCTGTTGAATATAAGAATACGTTGGCTACCCTATTTTCTACTTATTCTGAGCAATAGACAATAATATGTATTTTCATTAATGTTAACAAAAAATAAAGTTTTTTTATATGAATTTAAATGAATGTTTGTTATTGTATAACTTACCTTTACATAATCTTGTAGGACATAAAGTAATGCTTCACATGTCTCCACAATTGCTCGGCTAATAGTAGCTGGTGACATTATTGCAGTCAATTTTAAATCCTCGAAATTTCTTCCAGTTGCAAGATACCTTACTGTAACTGCCAAGCGTTCTTCAACTGAAGTACTTTCTCGCATGTTTGTATTTTGCCTTGATAAGAGCGGCCGTACCATGTTTAGAAACTTATCAAAACTGTAAGGAGTCATTCTAAAATAGTTCTGATAATCTTCTCTTTCGGTTAACCGCACTTCAGCCAATAAACTTAGATGAGTATACCTATGCCGTTGCTTTAGCCAGTTTTTGACCCACTTTTTACTATTAACTTGTCTTTTTGACATTGACAGTGCTAAAATTATAGCTAAACATGCTTTTCAATGATTTTTGTTAATTTTGACGAATATCAACACACACTATACAGGGCAACAAACATGCTGATAGTGATAGAAATCACGGACAGTATAAGTGATCGTGTAAAGTTATTATTATTAGTATTATTGATGTAGTAGTATTGACAGTAATACTGACCGTGTAAGGTCCGCTTTATAGGTAACAAAAATATATATATATATATTGAAATGATATTGAAATTACCAAATCCCAAGTAGCATAATTAATTTAATTATTAGAGCATATAATGCTATCAAACAAGTATTTAGGGAAGAAATATCAATAAGCTATATTTTATGTTGAATTGCAAGAAGGAAATAGTATACAAAATCAAATTCTTTATAGAAAGATGTTTTATAAAATAAAAATAAAATAGAATAAAGTACCTACTTTGAACTTCTATCATAGAAGAAATTATTTCATAAAAGTGTACTGGCTTATAAATATCTTGTATAATAAAAGTATTATCTCTTGAATGATTCATAACTATTCAGTACCACAAATATCCTGACCTAAAACAGAAATTTAATTAAAATAATAATAGTAATTATTTATGATTTAGAAACTTTGAAGTTATTATGTCAAAATATCATTTTATAGGTTAATATGTCAGGATGACCTTATGTCAGATTGTTCTGTGGAATTTTGATAATGAAACAGAAATAAATAATTTGTTTGTTTTTGTTAATAAATAAGAAAATTTTATATTAAAAATGAAAGATTTAGAACAAGTTTATGATAACGGATGGTATAATTAGATTTAAGAAATCAATTTAAAAAGGTTACATAAATAAGAATTGGATTACAGGTTGTAGAAATTTTAAATTTTAATGAAAAAGGTTAATTCACATTGTTAGATGTTTGTAAGAATAAGGTAATTTAAAAAGTGTTTATTTCTGAAAATTTTAATGATAAGAAGTGTATGAAGAATTGTAAAAAGAAATAGATGGAAGAAATAGGGTAAAAGGAATTTTATTACAATAAAAGTTCCAAAATTTTAAGAAATCAAGTAACATTGAAAGATCACATAGCAACGAGGGAATAGAAAAGTTTGTTTGAGGGGACGCTAGTTAGTTGGGTGGAAAAAGAAAGATTGATATATGGTGGAAGGAAAGAAAAATTTAGATAAAAATTAAAGAAAAATCCAAAACAGTCCAATATTCCATAATTAGGTGAATTGAAAAGATAAATTAATAATAAAATAATAAGAATACTCACCAGAAGAAAAGAAGAAATTATCCAGAAATTGAACCATTAGATCCCATCCCATCCTAAATTGTTTAGAACTTCGATACTCGCTCCGATATTTCCATAAATAGTGCACAAGGTTAGTGACTTTCAATTATTGGTACCAATAAATAGATAAAAACAATATTCGGTCAGCTGTACAGCCAATTAACGTTTTCCGGGACAAAAAAAAAAAAAACTATTTTAGATTTAGATAAACCCAAATGTTGTTTTCTGTAGGTTAAGTTTCTTGTTGAACAGCGAATCATTTTAACAGTAATTTTTTCACTGAAATCTTCATTTTTTTGAACCTACTTATTCATGTAACTTATTGTGTTTGTTTATAATTTAAATTTATTAAATAGCTCTTTTCGAATATCAATTTTATTTAAACAATATTACAACTTGTTCTAAATCACAGCCACAGCACATTAAATTTAAGGTTATATGGGATTAAATGTCATAGACATACACTTTTCATGTGTTCTCTATGGTCATAGAAATACATGAGCGCATCAATTTCTATTAAAACCATAAAGAACAATATTTTCATTAAAAAAGGATAGATTTTGTCTACTATTATCTTTTGGAACAGGGAATATAGTAAAATTAAAATTTAATAATAAATTAAATTATATAATTCTTATACATATTATATAGAAAGGGGATTTTTTTTATTTGGCGCCAGAACCCGAAGAGAGTAGGAGTTTTCATGTTCCCGCATAGTGAGTTAGCTTAAAAAGGGGTAAGTTGAAGGTTGAGAATAAAAATAATTAAATCACTTATGAAAGTAAAACACAAATAAATTAAAACCATTACAATATATACATATTTTTATATTTTAACGTAGGTTATTTTTCTAGCCAAAGATAACACTTACTGGAAGAAACATAAACCTCCAATAAGAGCAATAAGAACATATTATAAATTTTATATTATATTATATTATATTATATTATATTATAAATTATTATATAAATTATAAAATATTATAAAACGGTTGCCTAGCCCCTCACAGGCTTCAAAACTTTTAAAAGAACCTATAAAAATATGGAACTATTTTTTTACCGAAGAAATGATATCTGAAATTGTTGAGTGTACTAACTTGTTTATAGAAAAAATAAGAAACAACTATTCGAGGGAAAGAGATGCAACTAAAACTGATGTCATTGAAATTCGTGCCATGTTGGGATCAATATTTATGGCCGGAATTAGCAAGGCAAATAAACTAAATATAGAAGAGTTATGGAGGAGAGATAGATACGGAATCGAAATATTTTATCTGACGATGTCTCTGCAAAGATTCAAATTTTTATTGAGAAATGTAAGATTCGACAATGTTGAAACTAGACCAGCGAGAGGAGAATTTGATAAATTAGCACCGATTCGTAAGATATTTGATCTGTTTTTATCGCACTGTGAAAAAGGATACCATCATTCTGATTTTGTCACAATTGATGAAATGCTTGCAGCTTTTCGCGGAAGATGTGGATTTCGCCAATATATTCCAAAAAAACCAACGAAGTATGGAATCAAATTATTTGCTCTGTGTGATGCAAAAATGTTTTACACTAGCAAACTAGAAGTATACGTTGGTACACAACCTGACGAGCCATATAAATTATCCAATGCCTCCGACCATATAGTTACCAGAATGTGCAGCCACATGTCAGGCAGTGGACGAAACGTAACAATGGATAATTGGTTTACGTCAATTCCTCTCTTGGAAAAGTTACAAAAAGATTATAAACTTACAGCATTTGGTACTATAAAAAAAATAGGAAAGGTTCACCGTTACAGTTTACAAAGCCAGTTCCACGACCAATATTCTCCAGTATCTTTGGATTTAGAGAAAACTGCACTCTGGTGTCCTATTTGCCAAGAAAAAACAAAAACATATTATTGGTTTCTAGTTATCATAAAGACGATGACATCGATAAAAGGACAGAACACTTAAATAAACCAATTATGATAACACACTACAATGAAACAAAAGGAGATGTAGATACAGTTGATAAACTGTGTGCCTCGTACAACTGTGCTAGAAATACAAGACGATGGCCGATGGTAATTTTATATTGGATGCTAAATATTGCCGGCATTAACTCCCAAGTTATTTTTTGTGCGAATAATCCGGACAGTAAAATAATACGAAGACATTATTTACGAGATTTAGCGAATGATCTGATTAAACCTCATTTATCTAGACGAGCCTGTTCGACAGGTCTCCCACGCTCATTCAAGCTTCGCCTCCACGAAATAACAGACCAAGAAACAGCTGCTGCAGAAGTTAATGTTCCACCAGGTCGATGTGCCGAGTGAAACCCCGACAGTAGTGGAATAATTAGGAAATTTTATTTTGAATACATTTAGTATTATTTAGAATGTTGCTTTTTGTTATATTTTTCTACTCACAATGTTGTTTTTTTTTATTTTTGTACCTAAATAAAGTTCTACATTTTTGAAGTTATTTTTTTCATCTATTTTTTTTGCGGATAAAAAATATGTTTTATATGTTAAAATTTAGTGATAATATTTAATAATGATCAGTTAAATAATATGTCGACGGTCAAACGACAAAGAAGGTTAGACACTGTATGCTGAATTCTGATTCAAACGTTACAGTAAAACAGACCAAAAATAGTAATTACTTAATATGTGGATATTTATTTTGAATATTTGAATGCAGTACTAACTATTCATAAATATGTGATATAACAATCTACTATGGTATTCAAAAGTATGAGTAAGAAAGTCCGACCAAATACAAAATAATCTTCAAACATTTATGATTTACCCTGTATAATTACAAAGGCTCATCAAAATTCCAACAAGTACCCAAGGAAACAAGTAACAAAAATTATGCGCAAAATTTCAAAATTAATTGCTTACTATTAAACCAATTTGAGTAATATTTTAGGTAAGAAATATTTGTAAAGATTAAATTAAATACATATCACCGATACAGCCTCGCAGCATTAATCAACCAGTATATAAGCTGTTGACGAGTAATCCCCGTTCCATAGATGTGCTACCAGTCGTATCCAAATGCACTCTTCAAACGGATAACCAAACCAAGACGGGTTACAATGGCTGCACCTATCGTAAAAATTATGGAAGATCATGTTTTTCTAGTTTTTGGTGCACCTGAAAGACTTATTTTGGATAATGGACCTCAGTTCCGAAGTGGAGCATTTGAAAACCTTATGAGACAATACAAGATACATACGAGATATACAGCTAACTATCATCCCCAGGCCAATCCCGTGGAAAGAGTACATCGTGTGATCAAAACTATGCTATCTAGTTATGTCACAGGATACCACCGACAATGGGATCAGTATCTCGCCAAAATTGCTTTTGCACTCCGATCTGCTAAACATGATGTAACCAAAGTTACACCTAATTTGGTAATATTTGCAAGAGAAGTACATATTAATGATGTAGAAAAACCCACAACAGGGAGTTGTCCACCTACAGTTGATAGTAGTGTCAGGGCTGATGCTCTCGACAAGTTATATAAGGATATTCAGAATCGTCTTAGAATCGCCTATGAGAAAACTAAAATACCCTACAATCTAAGGCATCGTAATGAAAAATTCAATTTAAATCAATATGTATGGAAGCGAAATTACGTACTCTCTGACGCCTCAAAATATTTCACTGCTAAACTGGCAAGGAAATTTAGTGGTCCTTACAAGATTGTAAGAATTTTATCTCCTTGGTCCTATGAGTTGGAAGATGAAAATAATAAGTCTTTAGGTATTTGGAATGCTAAGGATCTAAAAGCGCATCCTCCTGACACAGGGGAACTTGTTGATTAAACTCAACTTAAATATAGTTTTTTTTGTTAGATAGATTAGTTAATTGTAAGTTTAGAGATTAGCTCCTTAAAAGTCTGTTGAAACTTTTTCTAAGAAGAGGTGGTGTGTAACAGTTCCATTTTGCAATCGAGCAAAGACCAGTATTAATAAATATATACATACATAATAAATATATACATACAAAGTAATTCTTCAATCTAAAACTAGAACCAAATGATGTAGATAGTGAATATAAAATAGAACTAATTGTTGCAAGAACTCAACAAACACTCCAAAGATAAGCTAAAACTAAAATAACCAAATCAAGTAACAAACTCTTCAAATAAACCTAATAACTCAATAAATATGTACACTAACTAATTATTCTATTTATTATTATGCTTTATTTATCATAGATAATGTAAACAATAAAAATACATATTTAATAAACAGATGATCAAAAAATAATTAGATAAAACGGAAAACAATGTATAAATATATATATAATAATATAAATATATAAGATGTAAACATAACATATAAATAGAAATAGAAATGTACAATAAGTAATATAAATAAAATAGTATAAACAAATAAACAAACAAACTGTACCATAAATAAACAGAAATATGTACAAAGTAACCCCAAAATAATTTAAAGTATAATACTAGTAAAATATGAATTAAAACATGCACAAAATAAAATATAAAAAGCATTAAAAGTACTGTATACAAGCAATTACACATAAAATTAAGATAGAAAATATAAAATATTATAAGAAATGTATATTATTAGAAATAAATATGACTTTAAATATGAATATATAAATATGAATATGAATATATAAATATAAATATGAATATGAACCACTATATTTCTGTAGAATGACTGTTAATGTATATAATCAATGATTTTTCAAATATTTTCACATTTTGACTTACTTTTATGTACTGTGGTAAGTTATTAAATTTTACAACACCTTTATGAAATAAATTATTCATTGAACTTCCTTTAATGGTTGTTTTCACATAAAAATTGATTGAATTTGCTGATCTTGTGTTTTTATCATGTATCTGTGAGATTGGCACTAGTTTACTATGTAAATATTGCGGTAAGAGATTATTGATAATTTTGAAGATGAAAATCATTGTTTGTACATACATAAACTTCTCAATTTTTAACCAATTTAAACAATTTGTCATCAACTCCACACTATTATAGTATACCTATTGCATCCCAGAATTACTCTCATCGCCTTGTTTTGAATAATTTGTAATCGTTCATAACTAGCTCTAGAACAACCTGTATAAATTAGCGAACAACAGTAATAAAAATGTGGTAGAATTAATGTATTGTAAACCGTAAACTTAGTATGCATTGACAGAAATGGTGAAATTCTTCTTAAAAAACCAACTTTTTTTCCAATTTTCTTACATATGTAATCTATGTGACTATTAAATTTCAGTTCATGGTCCATCATAAATCCTAAATATTTTATTTCATGTACACTCTCCAGGTCCTGATCATTAATTTTAACACTCAAATTGAGGTTTAAAAATTTAGCACGCAAAATAGGACCACCAATGAACATAAATTTTGATTTGGATTCATTTACTTTTAGTTTATTGATCTTAAATATGTCAGATATTTTTTTTAGTTCCGAATTGACTGTTTTTACAACTTCAACAAAATTATCTCCCTAACAGTAAATGATAATGATAATTTAAATAACAAGACTACAGAAAATAACTAAAGTATCAGTTCCTCTCATGAATTAAGTACTAAAATTTTAATAAATTGTTTTGTTTACATCTTACACAGGTTAACCCTACATCTTCAAGGTGTTTCTTCTTTTCAAATTTCATGACCTTGACATATATTTATGTTTGTCTAAGGTACTCTACCCACACTTCTGGTATTGTTAGTACCTACCAAAATTATTCAATGAATCAGTTCACACAATGACAACACTCAAAAATGCCTATACCGGTAGAGGAGTGGAGGTATCTTCCTCTTGTCTATTTTCCTGCTTCTTGTTTCCATGTGCATGGACAAATCGTTATTATGACGGATTAAAATAGGAATATCTTCTATAGAACTATTAAATATATATTTATTGAAATTTAGATAAAGTATATTACTTCCCCAGGCGGGAAAAAAAAGGAAAAACAACCAGACGGAAAAAACCTAAATGAAAGAAAAACTATCATAGTTTCTTTCTTAAAAACCTTTTATAGTTATATATATATAATCAGCTCTGCAGGCCTAGAAGGCCCATGGCTTTGTTGACTTCCTTTCTCCATTCTTTCCTGTTCTCTGCTTTTCTTTTCCAGTTGGTTATTTTTAGTGTTCTAAGGTCTTTTAACACCTCTTCCATCCATCTTGCTTTGGGTCGTCCTCTTTTCCTCTTTCCTCCTATCCCGCTTTCTACTATTTTTTGGGGTACCCTTTCATTTTTCATTCTCTGTATGTGGCCAATCCATCTCAATCTATTTCCCTTTGCAGTACCTATAATGTCTGGTTGGCCAAATAGTTCTCTCAGTTCTTTATTGCTTCTTCTCTGCCATATGTCGTCTATTTTCTTCCCTCTATAAATTTTGCGTAGACATTTCCTTTCCCAAATCGCTAGCATATTTTGTTCATTTTTACCCAGTGTCCATGTTTCGCTTCCGAATAGCACTATAGGTCTTAGTACCGTTTTATATATTCTTATTTTGGCACTTCTAGCTAGCACTTTACTGTTTAATATATTTTTTAGCTTATATAAACATTTGTTTCCTTTGTTTATTCTGTTCTGGATCTCTTTTCTTTGATCAGGCTTTTTGGCAAATTCTGCTCCTAAATAGGTAAATGTATCCACTTCTTTAAAACTATATGTTTTGTTTTTCAACGTTGTTATTTCCAATTTCCCATTATTCCTTTCCTCAGTATTTGTCCATTTCATGTACTTAGTTTTCTCCTCATTTATTTCCAATCCCATTTCTAATGCTATTTGCTCTAGTCGTACAATAACTTCTTGTAGTTCTTGCTTGCTTCTTGTAATTATTGCAATGTCGTCGGCAAACGCTAGGCATTGATGTCTTTTGTGATATATTATCCCTGACCTATTTACTCCCGCTTTTCGAACTATGTATTCAAGTACATATGTAAACATTATGGATGATAGGGGGTCACCTTGCTTAACTCCTTCCCTCACTTCAAAACTTTCGGTTCTCTCATTTCCTACCCTTACGCAGCATTTAGATCCATCCATAGTTAACTTTACCATCTTAATTAGTTTGTTGCTCACTCCTAATTCTTTTAGTGCTTTAAACAGTTTACTTCTTCTTATCTTATCGAAGGCTTGTTTGAAGTCAATAAAAATTACATGAGTATCCTTTTCATATTCGTAGCTCTCCGCCTGTATTTCCCTAAGTGTAAAAATTTGGTCTATCACTGATCTTCCCTGCCGAAATCCACATTGATATTCTCCCACTACTTCCTCCATTTTCGGAATCAGTAACTTTTTTATATACGAAGCAAGGACTTTGTAGGCTATGTTCAATAGAGCTATTCCTCTGTAATTCTTGCATACAGATTTGTCACCTCTTTTATGAATAGGGATTAGTACCGCTTCTTTCCATTGCTCTGGCATTTCTTCCTTTTCCCATATTACCTGCATCATCTTATGGATATTCTCTACTAGTTTTTCCCCCCCATACTTAATCATTTCTGCTGTTATGTTGTCTTCACCAGCACTTTTATTGTTTTTAAGTTTACAAATTATCTCTTTTATCTCACTTATTGTTGGTGCATTTTGGCAGTGCTCTGCTTCTTCCATTTCTGTGTCGTTATTTTCTACTTCTTCTCTGTTTACCTCGTCATTTGTATTCAGCAGCTCATTAAAATACTCCCTCCATCTATCCAAAATTTCGGCTTCTCCTGCTAGAATCTTGCCTTCTTTATCTTTATAAAATGAGCTTCTGGCTTGGTATCCCTTCTTTTGTTCCTTTATACCTTGGTACATTTTTCGTACTTCGTTCCTTTGGTAATTCGCCTCTATTTCTTCAATGCGCTGATCTTGATACTTTCTCTTTTTTTCTCTGATTATTCTCTTGCATCTTCTCCTCTGTTCTTCATACTTTTTCCTAATTTCACGAGTGTTGGTCTTTAACATTTCTTTTCTTATTTTATTTCTTTCGTATAGTTCATTTTCACATTCTTTGTCAAACCATTCCTGCCTATTTCGTTTGTTCTCCCTTTCACATTCTTGGACAGTTTGCAACATCGCCTCGCTCAAATTCTTCCACATGTTTTCAATGTCGCTAGCTTCTTCTAAATTTTCCATTCTTTCTTCTAAGTTTGTCCTATAAAGTTGTCTTGCCTCCTCTTCTTCTAATCTATTCGCATTTATTCTGTTACTTCTTGTTTTCGGTTTATTTTTCAATACTGGGATCTCTTGCTTTGTTTGTATTCCAACCAAAAAATGATCTGTGTCTGCATCCGGCCCTCTATAGCTTCTGATCTTTGTTATACATCTTTCTTGTTTTGTCTCTATCAGTACATGATCTATTTGGTTTACCACTGATCCATCAGGAGAGCGCCAAGTTCCTTTATAAATATCTTTTCTTTGAAAGTAAGTGCTTTTAATCCGCATATCTTTTTCTCTTGCAAAATCAATCAATAATTGTCCATTTTCATTTGTCTCATCATGTTTGCTAAACTTTCCTATTGTGGGTTGGTAGATCTTTTCTTTACCGATCTTAGCATTTGCATCCCCAAGTACTATTTTTAAATCGTATTTTCCTATTTTTTCATATGTTATATCTAGTTCATTGTAGAAGTCTTCCTTGATTTGTATATCTTTGTCTTCACTTGGCGCATGTATATTTATTAACGATATTTTCTGATATTTCCCTCTAATTCTTAGTACACACATTCTGTCTGAAATCGCATTAAATTCTACTATTGCAGATTTTAACTTTTTATGTATAATAAATCCTGTACCAAATAATCTATTTTTCCCTCCACTATTCATGAATAGATATTCCCCAATTTCCATTATTTCATCTGCAATCTGTTTAGTTTCCTGTAAAGCTACTATATCAAATCCATACTTTTTAATTTCATGTGCTAGATGTTTTAGTGCCCCCTCTTCATATGTGCCTCTAACATTCCAAGTTGCTAGTTTTAACCCCTTTTCCTTGATATACCTATTATTACTTGTTTTCCTCCTATCCAGTTTTATTGCCTTTGTCGTCATCTGATTTATACTTTTTTCTTCGGGAGTTGTCATTAGTTTTTTGATATTTCTAGTTTTTCAGTATTTCTGTTCCATCTCCAACTAGTCCCTTCCACAACTATTTTATTGTATCCAATCTTTACCTTTTTTCCCTTTTCCATTTCCTGTTTTGCTGTTTTTCTTATTTCTTTTGCTTTCTCTCTTTCCATTTTTGTCATATCATGGTTGATGTAAATCCGCTCATTTTTCAAATCTTTTAATTTGTGTTTGTTACTCATTAATAATTCTTTTTCACGTTCGCTTTCTAATTCTATCAAGCAAGTTCTTTCCCCTAGCTTATGTGCTGCTTTCACCTCCACTTTTACTTGTATTTCCTTTTCTAACATTTTCTCCATGGTCTCCTTAAGTACTTTCTTGTCTTCAATATCTATTTTCATTCCATTTATTATGACATTATTTTTT
>CAJUYG010003054.1:0-24503 GCA_910591675.1 Galerucella calmariensis
TATCTCTAAGCCACGATAAGAAAGTTCATAATCTAATTCATGAGATAAAAGATAATCAACATTTAGTTTGAACACTCGTGCCATTTTATTAAACGGTATATGACGAAATTAAAGTATAAGATAAAAGAAAAAATGGAGTACTGTTGATATTGACGATTGAGAAGATATTTATATTTATGGATACGATACGTGAAGATATAAGATAATAAAAATATATAGATATAAGATATTGTTAAAACGATAATCGAATGAAATATTAAAAACTCAACTGTGAACGATATGATACGATAAGTGAACGATTTAAAGATAAATAATACGATAAGTGAAAGATATGTACCTACGACAATAATAAGATACTTGCTTCAACTACTGTCCAAACTTCCAAGTTTCAAGATTTATTGATGAGAGAGACGATGTGTAAAACAGCCACACACGTTCGGGTGCCAATTTTGTTACCTATTATTTATTTAAAATAATAAGGCAAGATAAATTGCAACGGCGACTCAATGTGTAGAGCACCTCAGGTGTGAATTCGGAGACCAAACTAATATCAATTCAGGGAGTAGTCTTACCGGTTCGCGGGTAATCCTACTTTATTTAAGTTATTGAAGTTATATTGAAGTTAATGAGATAATAAATGAAGTTAAGAAACGAAATGAATTTAATAAGTTAATAAATCAAGTTAAGAAATGTGATTAAAGTTAATCAAGAAAGGTAAGTGGGCGCCACCCTGAATAATATTAGTCGACTTGTTTTTCACCTCACCACTCTCTATCAACAAACCTGGAAATGTTGGAAGGGAAGGAATATGAACAACGTTGTAAAATTTACAAGTTGTATAATGACTAAAAATATCACAGTGAAAAATATAAAAAAAAATGTTGGATTTGTGTGTTGAAGCACGTTGTTTTAAATCGGTTTACTTGTTACTTTCCTTAATTTTCCACTTGTCTTAGATGGAAACTACTTCGTCCGGTATTGGCAGGTACAGGTACAAAGTTCAGGTACAACTTCCAGGTACAAAGTCTCAGATACGTCTCAGGTACTAACTTCCAGGTACGAAATCTCAGGTACTCAGTAAGTGCTAAGAAAGATACATTGTATCAGCAATAGTTACATTCTTTTTTATGTAACATTCAGGATATCTGCAGTAGGTAATTCGTTTTACAATTGTTTAAGCAATACATTTAAGAACGTGGTTCATAAAAAAAATATCCTGTATTTTACTATTAAAAAAACAAAAGAAGCAATAAAGAAATGTGAAAAATGATATTATTGAGGAAATCTTATTTATTTCCATTCATCAAAGGAAATCAAAGAAATAAAAAAAACAATATCTAAGTAACATAGAAACTAAATTTTATTTTACTACTTATTTCAACCACAGAAGGCGATAAAGAAAATGTAATGAAAAAATGTAGTCCGGAAATATAATATTCCAAGTTGGTATTTAGATTGAAATAATTAGTTAACTAAATATACATATTTTAAAGACTTCAACTATATACATGTGAACCTTTCATCACCTGTATAAGAAAAACTAGAAAAAGAAAAAGAACAAGATAAAAAAAATATCATTGTCTGTGTGTATCTGGCGCTTATCACTAGGAGGAGAGAATATGAAAGCAAAAATCACAAAAGGAAAAGCATAGTCTTAAATTGCAACTTACCATTCACATTGAATGCACTTTAGGAAAAATAAAGTTTGGATAAAAGATAAATTTAAAAAATTCAACTGGACTGTTTCATGGTTCACAGGAGAAAGAAAGCTTATTCTCACTACTCGCTATTAAATTGTTGAACTATGCGATGAGCAATCGACATACGTTACATATTTCTTTCCTGTTCACATGCTCCGCTTCGAGAAAGAATGTATGTATTCCTAGTGTGTTCTTAATTTCTATCTCTGTATAGGAGAGAAGAATTGAAATATTTGACCAATATCAGTGTATACTGATCCTCACCAACGGAGATTATTCGTCACACATTAAATGTAAAAATTTTGCCTTTCAGCGGTGATCGGTGCTACAGGTTTTCGACGAGAATCACATGTTGATAAGGAAAAAGGACTGGCTACTCGCCGTCCGGTAGATATTTAAATATTCCAATGATAGTGGTCAAATATAACGTTACATTCTGAATCATAGAAGTGTACCAAGCATCTTACTTGAAAGAATTTACGTCAATAATGAAAATTCTTGAGATAGAACGAGATAAAGCATCACTGACCACCATAGTGACTCCTTTTCTGTGCTCAATTTCAAAATCAAACTGAGAAAGCCTAAGAGAAAGACGAGCTAAGCGACCTGAGGGATTCGAAAGTTTCGATAAATATTGCAGCTATGAGTGATCTGTTTCAAGGGTGAAATGGGTACCTTCAACATAACCTCGGAACTTTTCAACACCAAAAATTACTCCTAAAAGTTCTTTTTCTGTTGTGCTATATTTTCTTTCAGTTTTATTTAAAGTACGACTTGCATAAGCTATTGGATGTTCAATACCATCGCAATGAAACGTTAACTTTGTTGGTTAACATTTCAGATATTAAAAATGTGCAATTTCTTCACAATTTTGATTTTTGGTGGAATAGTATATATATATATATATATATTACCTAAAAATATTTCATTCAAATATATAATAAATCTCACCCTCCCCACCCTACAGATACAGATATATAATAAATTATTTCACTTTTATGATTTGTGGTGGAATAAACTAGTAGACTAGTAGACCAAAGACAGATTCCGGCAGGTCTTCTCTCATCGTCTGTCGACAAAGCAGCATAAGTGGAACTGTGCAGTAGTCCTCTGAATAAAACTTTTTTTTGTTACCGGTTGCCTTATCTTTAAAGTACCTATCTGGATTACTGCACAGTTTCCTGAAACACAGTACATGGAATACCTAAAATAGTTCTTGGAATACCTATAAAAGTTTCCTGAAGAACAGTTCTTGGATTACCTATAAAAGTTCCTGGGAGACAAATTTAATAGTACCTAGAAGTTTCTAGAAGTTCTCTTATCGATTGTATAGTTACACGTTTTTTTTGGAGACATAAAGTTCCTGCGAAACAATATTCCAAAGCTACAGTTTCCTGGAACACAGTAGTGGAGTACCTATATTAAGTTCCTGACAAACAGTTCATGGAGTAGTAGTTTACCGGATACAAATTTTTTTTTGGAGACTTAAAGTTCTTGCAAAACAATATTCCGAAGCTATAGTTTCCTGGATATAGTTTACCGTATACAAGTTTTTTTTGAAACATAAAGTAACCTGGATACAGTTTCCTAAATACCGTTTCCTGTATACAGTCCATAGAAGCACATCAACAGTTCCAGTTCAACTTCATCTTCATCCTTATATGTTTTTTTAGTGCTGAGTATTTTTTTATTTGTTTACTAACCCTTTTTTTATAATGTAAATTCAATACTGTAATTATAAACATTTTTTTTACTCTGTTAGTTTTATTTACTATGCAGAAACTTTAAGTTCTTTTCTTTTTTTAAACAGATAAAAGTTAGCTGACCATTAAATTTGGTTTTTTTTTCTAATTTTCTTTTAGGAAAGAAAATTAGTGGCGCCCTAAAATTACTTTCTCTTTTTTTTCTAGTTTTGCTGTAAAAATAACTTTTTTTCTTTACTTCAATAAGGTAACAAAGCCCTGTGAACTGGCTTAGTTTACCTCCAAATCTTTTTTCAAAAGAAGTTAGACTAGAAACGGATTGAATTGTGTTAATGACACAAGTAGAGGACAAAAGAGAATACGACAAATTATGAATAATTGATGTCTACCTTACATAGACTCAAAAAATCCATACCCAAAATAAGAAAATGATTGATAGAAGGTATAATTAAAATTCTAATTGTTTTCGTAACATTATTTACGGTAACGGGAACAGTAATAAAACCCATAAACTGCTGTGGAGCACCATCAGCAGTGGTGATATTTATTGAAGCATCATATTCGATAGGTACATGAAGAGAATTAATAAGTGAAAACCCTTGGTTTCCAATGACACTAGAATTGCTTCCAGTATCAATCATAGCTATAACATCAGTAGGTAAAATTTTGACAATCATATAAGGACGATTATCATTTGGTTTCTTAACAAACAAAGGACAAATATCGCTAGAAATAGAATTGACATTATTTTTACATATATTATTTAAAATAGATAAAACAGATAAATTGGAATTAGAACAATTTTGTTTTTCCTTGAATATTTCAACATCCTGTACAGAATTGACAAGTGGAACGGTACATGAACATAATTGTTTGTCAAGATTTTCAGAACGACAAGAAGTAACGGATGATAAAAAATCCTTGACAAAACTAAGATAAGCTTGCCATTCGGTAGCAGTAGGTGAAAAACATGAAATTAATTTCGACTTGTTGATGGTTGTTGTTTTAGATTTTCTGACTTTACTTCTGAAGTAATTTGCACATTACTGGAATCTGTTGTCAGATTCACAGGACCAGTCCGAACCTAGTTTTTTGGAATACAAGAACGACAATTGGGCTTTGTAGTGTTTTCAGCACCACAACCATAACAAAATATTGACTTCGGAGAGCGACACTTTGTAAAACTATGCCCGGATCTGTCACAATTCCAACACACGGAAGAAGTTAAAGCAGAAACGTTAACAGAAGATTTTCTGTTCGACGAAGATGTATGTGAAACATAAAGACATGCTAGATCAGGTTCTAGTGAACGAGAATTATTTGTAGATGGTGGTCGATAACGATCAGACCAAACTCTAGAATCTTCAATTCTTTCACAAAACTCAGTTAATTCATCAACAGTATTAGGAGAATGCAATGCTAATGCAGGGACAAAAAAGGTAAAAGATTCCTACGAATCTTTGCAACACGGGACTGCTCATCCACAACATTCATTAGACGATTAAAAAGACCTACCATAGAAGAAATATAAACAGTAACGGGCTCATTTGCACCCATGGTTCGATTTAAAATTTCCAATTCTAAATCTGTTTCATAGCTATATGGAAGAAAATCTGCTTTCAGTTTTGCAACAATATCAGACCAAAAACTAAATTTTCCACGATTATTGAGATACCAAGTGAAAGCGCTGCCTCGAAGTAACTCACAAGACTGTGGAAATAACTCATTATCAGACATCGAAGGTGCTTTTGATAACACTTCGATGTCATCAATAAACAAATCCCTCGAAAAGAGAGGGACAAACAACACCACATGCAGATGGATAAGATCCATGCTTGAACATAGGAGAATATCGGCACATATGCATGATACAACGTACACCGTCAGGACAACTAAAGGGTGTCCTCAAGGTGGAGTACTTTCACCACTACTGTGGAATTTAATTGTGGATGACTTGATCTGCACACTAAATGATCAAGGCATATGGACGCAGGGCTTCGCGGATGACCTTGTGATTGTCACCCAGGGAAAATTCCCAGAGACGGTCGCAAATGTCTTACAAGAAGCACTGCGAATTGTGGAAGACTGGTGCCTTAAAGAGGACCTAACAGTCAATCCAAAAAAAACCAAACTAGTTGCTTTTACGAATAGAAGGGCTCTTCCAGAGGGCAGGGTACAACTGTTCGGAGAAGCACTCGAAATATCCAAAGAGGTGAAATACCTGGGAGTGACCCTCGACTCTAAATTGAATTGGAGGGCACACCTGGAAAGAACTACTACCAGGGCAACCAGACTATTTTGGCAATGCAGAAGAGTTATGGGAAAAACCTGGGGAATAAGACCTGAGGTGGTACACTGGCTTTACACAACAGTGATTAGGCCTACGGTCACCTATGGAACGGTAGTCTGGTGGAGAAGGACAGAAGTGTCCTCAGTAGAGAACAAATTGGCTACAATCCAAAGACAAGCTCTCCTCGGTATTACCGGGGCAATGAACAGCACGGGCACGTCATCAATGGAAGCCCTTATAGGCCTCCCTCCTCTGGAACTTTTTGTTAGGGCAGAGGCGATGATGGCGATTCTTAGACTGAAATCGGGAGGCATGTGGACCCCGAACAATGTACGTGGGGGACATACCGATATAACTGGGACAATACTAGACGAACCAAACTTTCAGATGGGTCTGGATAGTATGATACCAGAGAATATATTCACTGAGCGAGTGAATATTATCATTCCATCTAGGCAACAGGTGATGCACTCGGGAAATCCCGGGGATATCAGCTGGTTCACTGATGGATCTAAAACTAACCATGGCACTGGGGCTGGTATAAATGGACCTAGGAAGAAAATGTTCTTCAGCCTTGGTAGATACACGTCTGTATTCCAGGCAGAAACAATTGCTGCTATAGCCTGTATTGATGAAAATATCAAGAGGGGTTATACCGGACAAAGAATAAAAATATTCACTGATAGCCAGGCATTGCTGAAGGCTATCAACAATCCTATCACGAAATCTAGACTGGTTAAAAACTGCAAAGAGTCCCTTAATAAGCTGGCAAGAGACAACACAGTGTCTCTAGTATGGGTGCCGGGACATGAAGGGACTGCTGGTAATGAATTGGCGGACCAGCTAGCTAAACAAGGCTCTAAAGGAGACTTTATAGGTCCGGAACCGTTCTGTGGAATCACAAAGGATTACATAAGAGGGGAAATCCGGAACTGGCTAGACAAAGAACACCAAATTAAATGGAGGTTGACAGAAGGTCATCTTCACACAAAAAGTCTACTGAAAAAGGTAAACAAAGAACTCTCAACCAGTTTATTGAAACTGAGCAAGAGACACTTGAAGACAGTAACCGACCTGGTTACTGGACATTGCACTCTAAGGAAACATTTGTACAGAATGGGAATAGTCAGTGAACCTTTCTGTAGGAAGTGCGAACTGAGGGATGAAACACCTATTCATATATTCTGCTCATGTAAGAACTTAGAAGGACTCAGACAGAAGCATTTTGGAAAGGAAACTATACAACCATCAGAACTACTTAAAATCCCCCAAATAAGCTAGTGGCCTATATAGAGGACACGAAACTTTTGGAGTGGAAGTAGATAACATTGGGAATGGTACAATGACTTAGGTCAAGTGCCCGGGCTGTTGAGCACAACCCAAACGTTTGAATGAATGAATGAATGAACTCATTATCAGAGATACCTCGTGATACTCTAAGTAATTCGACTTTTTCTGAAAAGAGATGAAGCGATTCATTATTTCCAGAGAAAGAAATATTCCATTTATACACCAATTAAACTATTTTATACACTATCACTGGGATGGGGTGTACAATCAATATTAAATTGGACGCCACCAGCTTTTTAATCGAACGTAGCAATTAAAACAAGAAACAAAAGGTGGAAAGCTGGAAACACCTTGTAAAAAATTAAATTTACGTTACAAAAAAATGAAGGAAATAAATAATACTAATTGTAATTAGCACGCCAAATCCAAATCTTACACACGCTATAGATAAGATGGAGGAAATTATCTTAGAGGGCTGTGGATGTTCGCAGCTTTTAGCGCGATGGCAGCAGTGGCGGTGATGTCTTCGACAGGCTGTGGACCTCGGGTACGGGACAGGAACGAAGTGGACTGAAGATGCCTTTGTGTTTGCCTTGAGAATGGAACTTGCGGAAAACTTGCCGGCTGCAGAGCTGCGGAAAAAAGGGAAACAGGGATAAGGAACTAGAAAAATACATTAGGAAGGAACGAATAAATAGAACAGATGAGGTAAAAAGGAGCCTATGCTATAGCGCATACAAAACCCGAACTCCACGTGTTAAAATACAACTTAACAGTGATCTGTTTCATTCTATTCGTTTTGTTCCTCAAATACACAAAAAAATGTGAATCAGCAAATAAGCAATAAATATAAATAAGCTGTGAGCACTAGGAAATAACCTAGGGAAAATACAATAATTAACTTACCAACCAGACAATAGAAAATTGTTCACCACAAATTGAAAAGAAAATATAAATAACTGTTGCCTTCAATGTGGTAGTTAGAGGAAAGAAAGCGTCCACTCACAAAAATGGAAGGGTAATTTGATAAAAATTGATGTTTTATTCCAGAGTGGCTAATGCGACAAGGAAACGGCATGTTTAAAAATATAGTAGAAATTTGGGAGAAAGTGACTAATGAGCCAAAAAATTCACTGAATGAAATAGTTTTTCAGACGAAAAACATAACAGCTGAACAGCATGCTACAATCTAACAATCTAATAACAATAAATACATAAGAATATATAGAAAATGCCCAACTTTAAACAAATAACTTATGTATCTTTTGGTACATCACAACCTTTCATAATATGGCTTGGCTATCAAATAACTACCCACCAACCTGCACCCTGCATACGTATGTTTCAACAAACCTACGCAGTATATCAGGATCAATTTCAAGCTTCAATAAAATTTCAATTATAACTAAACTTTTAAAGGTAAGTATTATGCATTTCAAATTATGTTTGAAATCAAATCAAATATATTTATGCAGTGGTATACTGTTATAAATCTCTCTTGTAAAACCGGCCCTTAAGAAGATAACTTGTTAAATTAAATATAATTCTTGGAGTAGTCATAGATGTCAAGATGGGCCAAGAGTTTTATGTTGTCCATTTTTTTAGTAAGATCAAAGAAATTAGAAGCCAGTGTGTTTAAGCGTGTGGTGGAAAAGTGCTTGACTAAAAAGTGTTTTAAGGTATTCTGCAGAGTTTTTTAGAATGTTTTTGTTAGTAGATTTCAAAATTTAAATATTATTGTTAATTAATTTCACTGTATAATGTAAGTATATTTGATTGATGTCTGTAATCACTTATGAATTATTTGATTTGTACAAATTGAGTCAGTTACTCCAACACAACTCTTTGTCTATAGTTAATATCTATATATTGCTTAAAAGTTTAATTAGAATTAAAATTTAAAATCAGTAGACAAAATACAAAGTCTATAGAGTTATTGTATTGGATATGGAATATGGAGGTAATGTCTCTTTCAAAAAACATGTTTTCCTCACATTAATAGACTACTGGACTTTTCAAAAACGTTACCAAACAAGACAATTAAATATATTCACTTTTACATCAATAAATATTTAGTGTAATTGATAAATTCCACTCAATGTGTTCATACATATAAGAAATTCCAATCCTTTTAGTTTTATTACATATAGCCAAACCGTCGGTAGCAGCAAAATTTAAAAAAATATATATATAAAACTCTCTAGGGTTTGAGAGGTACTGCAGCATGAGTTTGTCATTTGTCATTAGTGATACTGTTGCTGTTGTAGAAATAAATAGTTGGAAATATCTTGAGACCCTTCAATGTGAACCTATTCTTTATATTATCATACGATCCTCTTACTCTTTAAAATGAGTGTGACAAATATAATCATTTGCTTCCAATGCTATCACTATCGTGAAATTATTTCACGTACTGTTGGCCAGAAAAAATACAGAGATAGCTGTGTATATTTTCACCGAATTACTACTCGGTGATATTTCTTATCATTTTAGTCTAGATTGACAACTTTTCACAACACTCGTTTTTACCATTAATTGTTAATTAAGATCCAACTTTAATAATTATAAATAAGACCTCTGGCGAAAAAAATTGTAACTGTCGCAACGAGTAAAATAATTCGTTTTGCATTGTTTTTGTATTATACAAGTCAACGTAATTACCGTAAATTCGTACTTTATTTGTTTAATTTTGTGTCAGTGACAAGTTTAAAACTGTGTTTTTTCTATTTAACTCAACTGTCATCAATTCTGAGGTAATATTCTTATTTAATCAGAGATATTGTGGAAAACGTTATGTTATTCTATTTTTGTTTTCATTGCAGATCAAAGAGAAAATTAGTCGATATTGAAGATTTAAAATATTACTCAATACAAACCTACTTTCCCTGCAACTTCTGTAGGTATAATTATTTCAGAAATAAAATAAAAACACGAAATCAGACCTAAAACTAAACTGGTAATTGAACGCTTGTTGTACTTTCCACTCAATATAAACCTACCATCCCTGCAAATTTTGTAGATATAATTATATCAAAAATAAAATAAAAACACGAAATCAGGCCTAAAACTGAACAGTTAATTGAACGCTTGTTGTACTTTTCACAAATATCAACCATATCTATCACTCCAAAAATAAAAATACTAGAAGTCAAAATTTAGTTTAAGAACACAAAATACTAAAGCACAATCAAAGAAAAAGCAAAAGTTTTACAAAACACACACTGAAAATAACTAAAACAGCAAAACTTAAATATCAAAGGGCTTATTCGGCAGCTGATTTGTTTTACTCGTTGCTAAGATTACATTGACATTTTAGAGCGCCATCTATCGAATTCTACTTTTCCCAATTGCCGAAAATTACGAAGTGGGCAACATTTTCTTTTAAACTTCTATAGAGGTGAAAATCGTTATAGAAAGTGGAATTAATTTTGTTGTTTTATAAACAATAGAAAGTGTTATTTAAAATTTTAGTAATAAAATACCTATTTAAAGTGCTTTTCTAAGATAAAAACAATCACACATCCATAAGGTGCACTTTTTTTTCTGTTTTTTAACGTCGGTCTATTTCTGCGACTAAGGCTAATCACCGACGCCAGGAGCACTCTACCCCTAACCGGAAATTTTGGCAAACCCACTAGTGTTCCAACCAGTGGTAGCGTTCTTTAACGAGCCCAACATCCATGGACTCGGGACCTCGGTTTTACGTCTCATCCGAAAGACGGCATATCTACATTATACCTCGTGCTCATTGGTATAATGCCTGCGATATGCTAGTCCGCTGCAGGCTGTACGGGCCCTATACGATGGTTTTCCCTGGCATGGTCGTCACTCATCCAAGTACTAACCATGTCCGACCTTGCTTGACTGTAATTATCGCATCAAACGCGTTCCACTACAGTACTGGGTCGTCGCCCCATAAGGTGCACTTCGAAAACAATAAAAACATGGTAAAAGTTGTAGTGTTACAAATGTACTAGTTGCTAAAATCCTATTGAATTCTAGTGGCCAGTAAAACTCTTTTGCACCTTCTTGGTAGTTTCGTATAGAGATTCAAGCCTTTTCCTCCCGGATTAGCACAGGCAGCGTAAGAAGTCGTGAAGTCGATAAAAATCACACAAGGAAATACCTAGTTGAGGTTAGTTCAGCAATTTTTTTTCATTACTAGAAGCTGATGAGTTACATATGTTTTTTAGATTTCATAAAAAGTTTAACTGAAGATGCAATCTATACATAAGTCCATAGGAACAAAATCTAGGAAAATGTCTTCTGTACCACAGTGTTCATCATATTATACGAAAGATATATCATTGCATGCATTTCCCTTAGATCCTAAGCTTAATAAGGTTGGAAAAACTGTACTGACAATTGGAAAACCTGTGACAAAATATATGTTAGTTTGCAGCCACCATTTTACTGAGAGTGATTTTACTATGGGTAACATAAAGTAAAATTTAAAAAAGCACCACAGCTACATAAGTAGTACATTTTAGCAACCTATTTGCATAATCACTCATTCACTTTATGTAATACTTTTTATCTAATTCCGCTATCAAATGTGACACTTTAACTCACTCCTTGACGTTAGGTAACGTCACATTTTTCATAGCCTTCATATATCAGTTATGAAAAGTAGTTATGTAAAAACTTTACGTAACTGTTTGAGTTTCAACATAGAGATACTACATGAGTTTCAAAGAATAATTTATTAATTAGATAGGTACTGTCAAAACTGACAATTAATTCATTATTTAAACTGACAATTACCCTATAATTTTAATTCAATAGTATTTCAAGATTTATAAACATTGAAAACAATATTATTAAGGACACAGTTATTTGAAGTAAGTCAATTTTCTGGGCGAATACTTTATAGTAACAATACTTTTAACATCATTTGAATCCACATTAATATTACCATTGTAATTGAAGATTCTATGAAATATTATAAAAGCGCAGAACTAGATAAAACGTTGTACGTAAACACGTTATGAAGAGAGCCACATTGTTCAACTCGCGTAATTTGCAGAACTCGCTAGCGCTCGTTTTGGCAAATATTACGCTTGTTGAACAATATCGCTCTTTTCATAACTATGTAGTTACGTAAATAACTATTGTATATAAATGTAAAATTGTATGTAAGTATGTATATTTAATTTGTTTTACTAGTATTATTATAAAAACTGAACTGCACACAAAATGAAGTTAAATCTTACGTTCATGCGTAACCCAATGTTATATTGCACATTTGTTTGAAATCATCTATTAATTTGAATTAAATCAATAATAATATAGTAATGGGTGATTGAAAAAGTTCAACTACATTTGGTGATCAGTTCAATATTTTAATGCCAATTCAATGAATTTTTATGAATTCTGAGGCGACTTTTACTTTTTAGTTAGTAAATATAACTGGTAATATAAAATTAATAAAAATATAAATTATTTTATTTATTTATTTATTTGAACAATAAACATGCAGCAAGTTGAAAATAATTATCGGAGATTTTTTTAATCATTTCTGCTGTGAAATTCTTATTAAATTGTAGAATAATTTCTAAATCTTATTTTGAAACGCTAGAATATAAAATGAATCTTGCGGAATTTATACCTAGAAAGGCCATTCCCAATTGAACTAATAACGATAGTAACTATGCCTCTCTTTCAGTGTAGATCTGGAACTAGTTTTCTCAATATAGTCACAAGATTCCAAAAAGACTTCAGAAAAGTCATCTTTTCCTAAAATACTAATAGTTGGAAATTAATTTGAAAAATGTATTTACACATTTACCAGTTCATTAATTTGTTTGGGTTGTGCTCAACAGCCCAGGCACTTGAACTGAATCTTGGTAACATAACCCATGTTATCTACCTGCTTCTATTCCAGAAGCTTCATATCTTCTATATAGGCCACCAGTTTAACTGGAAGAATCGTTAGTAGTTGTGATGGTTGTATTATTTCCACTCCAAAGTGCTTCCGTCTGAGTCCTCCTAAGTTCTCACAGAAGCAGAGTATGTGAGTAGGTGTTTCATAGTAGAGTTCACATTTTCTGCACATAGGTTCACTAACTTTGCCCAGCATGTGCAGATGCTTCCTCAGACTCGGCTACACTTAAAATTGTATCAAAATTTAGTCATAAAATCAAAAGAAATTGGCTAAAAATTCTTTGACTAATTAGGTAAATGATAAAAATAAAATATTAAACTAGAGTAATGACCAAGACCGCCACAAAACTGATTGATTTTTGAGTATGATGAAAGTGAGAGAAATAATGTTTTAATTGAAGATACATGTTGTAAGAAGAACAAAATTGTCTGCATTTACTGCCAGTGAGTTATCAAATACACTTTTTACTCTTTTTAACTTTGAGTGGCAAAATATTTTAAAAGGTTGGGCCATATAAGTTTCCTCCACACCTCTTTTCTCTTTCCCCCACCTCTGAGCCAAATCTGTGCAGCTTATTACTTCCAAATTCTCAATTCTGAAAAAATACAAATAGTATTGAAAGGCTATTTGCCATTAAGTAAAATTGTACTGACCTGTTAATGTAAATTAAAGTTGCAATAATGAGAATTACATGAGCAAATGCATTTTCAATCTTTAACATCATCATCCAGGGGACCTATTCTCAGCAGCTGAATGTTGAGATACGCATACGTAATGTTTATAAATGCGAAGGTTCCTATTTTTGAACATTCGCAATTGGTTCGCATACGTATGTATTATTCGAAATTGCAGCGAGCGGGATATTTTAAGTGAATCACATATACTAATGCGTATTTGCCATAAATAACCTTGCTTTTGTATATGTTTTAAAGTGTATGGTGTATTCATTGACATACATGTCAATGGGTGTATTACAATTTATTTGTTATTTTGAGTTCGAGTTCTAGGGTTCCAAGGGAAATTATTTGAACTCAGATCTGATTTATGTTAATCCAAGCATCAGAAGATGCTGAAGAGAGAGCACCTCGAATTTATGAAAGACGGCGAAATCTCAAAATACCTATAGCAGTTTGCAAGACGCCTTTTTTTTTTTTTTCCATTTTGGGAGCCGTTCAGATGCCGGGAGCACTGCAGCCTATTGGCTTATTGTACTCTGCTCCCATATTTAGTCCACCCATCCAGTTATCCCCGTACCTTCGATTAGACGGTATAGGTCCATTGGATGTGTGCCATATACTTCAGGTGGCACATTGGCCTCTCCGAAGATTGCCTGTCTCCTCGAGTGCAGTGCCTCACAGTCAGACAAGATATGGGTCACGGTCTCGTTCTCCATGCCACATAGTCTGCAGCTGAGGTCCCCGTTATATAACCCCATTTTATGCAGGTGATCTTTTAACGGGGTATGACCTGTTAGATAACCTGCAATAATTCTTAGCTTATTCCTGCTGATATTCAGTAGTTCTTTGGCCCGCTTTGCACATGTGTCACCTATGAAGGTTTTGCTGTGTACCTGTTTCGGAGTGTTCCTCCAATGAAGTCTATGTTGGCTTTGTACCCATTTTTGTATTTCCGCTCGGACTACCTTTTTTGTGGTCCCAATAGCTGGTTCTGGTCCAACATATGCTGTTGCTGAACCTCTTTTTGCGAGTTCATCAGCTTGTTCATTTCCAGAAATACCATTATGTCCCGGCACCCACACCAATCTTACTTTAATGTGGTCTGCCAGTTCATTTAGTTCTTTCTGACATTCTTCTACTAGTCTGGATGTTACCTTGCGGCTATTTAAAGCCGCAAGGGCTGCCTGGCTATCAGTTAGTATGTTTATCCTATGAGTGTCAGTCCTATATTTGTTAATTCTGACACATTCTAGGATGGCATAGATCTCTGCCTGAAATACAGAGGTATGTTTGCCTAGTGAGAAAGAGCCTTTTGTGTTTCTCTTTTCACTGTACACTCCTGCTCCTGTTCCTTCCCCTGTCTGTGATCCGTCTGTGTACCAGGTCTCTCCTCGGGGAAATTTCAGTCTGCTTGGGTCTTGCCAGTCCTTTCTGTGAGGTATTTCTACCTCATATTTAGGGCTTGGGAGAAGTTTAGTGGCCATATAGTCTGTTTTCATATCTAAAATGGCTTCACTTATGATGTCTTTAACAGATGTGTGTCCTGATCTAACTATTTTGTTGCTCAGATTATCTTGCTGCCTAAATAGTCCCATCCTTGCTTCCCCCATTATCACGAGGTGTAGTGGAGGAAGGTCGAATAAGGCTTCTAGTGCTGCCGTTGGCGTGCTTCTCATGCATCCTGCAATGCTGAGACATGCAAGTCTTTGCACCTTGCCCAGTCTCGTCATTGCATTCTTTTGTGTCGTCTTTGTCCACCAGACCAAAGACGCATATGTTATTATGGGTTTAACCACTACACTGTATATCCAGTGTATCATTCGCGGACTCAACCCCCATGTTTTCCCACAAGTTCGTCTTGCCATCATTAGTGTGGTTTCCGATCTTGCTGCAACTTTTTCCATTTGTTTGGACCATGTTAATCTCGAGTCAATAATCACCCCGAGATATTTAACATCCATAACCATTGGAATTTCCGTACCTTGAAGGTATAGTGGTCCCAAACCTGCCAAGTTCCTTCTCTTGGTGTAGGGTACTAAGTTTGATTTGGTGGGACTTATATTTAAACCCACCTCTGTCGTCCATTTCGTTACTATGTTCAGAGCCTGTTGCATGCGCTCTCTGACCGTAGTACTGAATTTGCCTTGTGATATGATGACTAGATCGTCCGCATATCCTAAGACAGTATGGTGTTCCTTTTTGAGTCTCCTTATCAGTCCGTCCATTACAAGGTTCCATATTAGAGGAGACAGTACTCCTCCTTGTGGACATCCCCTTGAAACTCGGGCTGACAATGTTGTGCCCATCAAGGTTGAGAATATCGTTCGGTCTTTCAGCATGCAGTCTATCCATCTGCAGCTTGTTTCGTCAATTTGCTTTTGACGAATTGCCCTAGTGATTACTTTGTGGGAGGTGTTGTCAAATGCACCCTCTATATCAAGGAAGGCTGCTAATAATACTTCCTTATTTTCGAGAGCGTACTCTATTCCTTGTACTAGGTGATGGAGTGCTGTCTCTGTGGATACTCCTGGTCTGTATGCATATTGATCCAGGTCGATCGGTCTTTCTACCAACGATCCTCCTCTAATGTGCATGTCCACCAGTTTTTCCAATGTCTTCAGTACAAATGACATCAGACTTATGGGTCTCAGGGATTTCGCTTTATTGTCACCTGTTTTACCAGGTTTAGGAATAAAGACCACCCTAACATTTCTCCAGACCTTTGGTATGTACCCTAGTCCCATACTTGCTCTAAGGATCGTACACAGTCTGCTGAGTATAATGCCGTTTGCCTTTTGCAGCATAATTGGATAGATCCCGTCCGGTCCCGGTGATTTATATGGCTCAAATGAGTTAATTGCCCATTTTATTTTGCTTTGATTAACCACTTCCCTAGATACTTTCCAACTTTCCTCGTTACTCCGATTTGGAGTCCTCGAGACCATTTGTTGTTCTGTATCTAATGGTTCATCACTTATTTTGCATTCTGGAAAATGTACTTCGAGAAGTTCTATCAGAGTTTCCTTCCCGCTTTGTGTATATCTCCCATCTCTTGTCTCTAATGAGTTAATTGTCCTTTGAGGATCTTTGGAGAGTATCTTTTGGAGTCTAGCACATTCAGAAGTCTGTTCTACCTCTTCACAGTGTTTCCTCCATGAGTCTCTTTTAGCGATTCTCAGAGCCTTGTTGTATGACGTCAGAGTTTTCCTATATACGGTCCACTCTCCGTCTTTACTTGCCCTATTGAAGAGCTTTCGTACTTCCGCCCTCGAAACTTCAAGGTCGTTATTCCACCAGGGCACATTCCTGTTGGTTCTCCTTGTAGTTTCGGGGCAGTTGCGATTGAAGGTAGACACGATAGCTTCTTGGAATTGTTCCGCAGCTAGGTCTAGATCCACGCTGTTTCTTACCGTCTCTCTCACCCTTTGGATTTCAAGGCCTAGGTCCGCCTGATAGGCCTCCCAGTTAGCTTTCCTTGGGTTCCGGTAAGTTTCAGTTTCAGTGCTAAAACCTGTTAATGTGTAGCTTATGTGTCTGTGGTCCGAACAACTCACCTCATCAGTCACATGCCATTTTTTAACAAAACTAGCTATAAAAGTAGTTGCAATTGTTATATCTAGAACCTCCTTTCTATTTATTGTTACAAAGGTAGGTTTGTTTCCCACATTTAATATGTCCAGATTATTTTCCATAATAAATTGTAGTAAAGACTCACCTCTTTGGTTGGTGTTTGTGCTTCCCCAGGTTGTGTGATGTGCATTCACATCTCCCCCAATGATCAGATGCGTTCCTTTGCCCCGACATCCTCTCACTAGTTCCTCCACTTCCCTGGATGGTGGTTGTTCAGAAGCATCTCCTGGTAGGTAGACCGATCCGAGAATAATCTCCCTCGGTCCCCCATCAGAGATGAATCTTACTTTGACCGTGGTCAGGTCTCTGAAACAGAAATGATTTAAAGGCAGTATCTTTATATTATTTCTTACTATTATACAAGTTCTAGGTACTTGGGAGGACCTATCGTAAATCAATTCCCCTCCTATCCCTGATAAACCCATAATTTTTCCCTTGTTCACCCAAGGTTCTTGTATGAGGGCTACATCGAATCCCCCCATTACTTTCGTAAGGACTGCAGATGCAGCCTTACTGTGCTGGAGGTTCGCTTGTATTATTCGTACCCCCGCCATCTGGTCCTCTTAAAACTCGGAAGACCACCCTTCCGAGACCGTAGTATGCTCGGAAGCCCATCGTCTCCAGAGTCTTAAAAGAAGCCTCATCAATGGAGAAGGTCAGCGTTTGCCCCTTTCCATCGTCTTTTCTTCCTTTGAGGGTCCATTCCTCCGTTTTGAGGCTAGCATTTTGACTAGCCAGACGGTCCTTTAGAATGGACTCTTCCCTTATGGCACCTGGAACGTGCACGAGGACCAGGGGCCTTCTGGGGAGGTCTCCTGATCCAACAACTGTCAGATCAGCACCTTCCCAGAGCTCGCCCAGGCCTTCCACCGCGTTCCTGAGCCATTCCTTCGTGTATTCATTCCCACAGGTCATCCAGAGGACCCCTGAATGGAATGAAGTACGTTGGAATTGGAGTCGGTTTGCGCTTCCCCCAGGGGTGTCAAACACGGCCTCCTCCAAGCGGTTTTGAATCAGTCCTGCCTGTTCCTGATTCAGGGTGTTTTCTGGATGGCGTCTGTGGATCACCGCCATCCCGAGATTTGCTGTTGCATCCTTATAGGAGACAGTCTGCACTTTCGTGCTCCTGTTTATTTTTTTTGCAACATGCATATCAGGTGGAGTTGAGTTTTCAGATCGAGGTCTTTTACCTTTACCTGTCCCTTCTTTTCCACCTGTATTGGAGTGTCCCGACGTTGTCGGACCTGAGCTTGTCTTCATCAGGACTTTTCCTGACTTGGACATGCTATTTCCCGATTTTGTCGGTTCATGCTCCTTTTTCTTTCCAGCTTTGTTTGGGTCTTTTTCCACCCATGTGCCGGCTGCTTTTTTCTGTTCCCTGATGAGTTTCTTCCTCTGGGCACCAGATAGTTTTTTGGGCAAGGTCTTGTTGGTTTCCTTACCCTTTTCTAAGGAGTCCTTCCCTCCTTGTTCTTTTGCCTTTGGAGTACAGACTTTAGCTACTGTCTCCTGACAACTTGTGTCGTTACAGTCCATTCCTGTGACGTTTTGATTTTCTTTAGAGGAGTCCTTATCCTCCTCTGGTGTTTTCCTGCTTTGGTCCATATTGTTCCCACGAGCAGCTAGGGAATGTAGGTCCGCCCAGTCAGAGCCCCGCATGACTGGGTAAGGCTATATACAACAGGGTGCGCCAGTTGCCCTGAGGTTAGACGCCTTTATATTTACCTTTATTAATATCCATCATTCTTGTATGCTAGAATTAACAAAAATCAGATCTGAGTTCAAATAATTTCCCTTGGAACCCTAGAACACTTCTAGCAGTTAACGATTAAACGAGGGTAGAATTGGGTAGAATCCGAAAATTTTAAATATTGTACGTCAGGGGATTTGATAAACATCAGCTGAGCCACAGCATGTGCTAATGCTGTATTGCCATGTTTACGCGAGTGTGTTTAGCTAACCGTTCGTAAACACTTGCGAACCACGTATGCGAATAGGAAAGAATGCAGAATACAGAATACTGCAGACACAAACTCCTAATGTTTTTTGTGGATTTGTGCCTCCTAGGCCACATAATATTATATGTCCCGCTTTAAAAACCGCTTCACCTTCTTTTAGTGGTCTTTTGACTCCAATATACCTATTCCATGAGGTTAAAAAGTGTTACTTCAATTTTCGTCATTTTTAGACCTATTTTCTTAAACACTAGCGCACAAACACGTTTAGGAAATAACGGAAATTACAAAAATGAAGAAAATCCTGCCAAAACCACTAAAAACGCCTCGAAAATCACCTAAAAAAAACAAAACTGCATCAAACACCCTTACAGACTGTTTTGTTGTTCACCTCTATAGCAGCTATATTGAAAAATACAGCGCCATCTAGTGACACGTGATTTTCTCCAATAGGCGGAGATTTTGTTAGGTTAACTTGGTCGGCATACTTCACTCTGTCCTCAGACCAATTTGGTATACTCTCGTGCCATCTACTATTCAATGCTTTCCGCGGATACTTTTTCGACATTTTTCCTATACAAGTTTGTGCTCCTCATATCTAGTCTCCATGTTACTCTATTTTCGAGCAAGAAGTCGCTGTGACTTGGTTACTTTTCTGGTGGATTTTGTCGCACTAATCCGAAATTTCTGGCTGCTCCGCTCTGACATTGCTGTCACTGTCAATCAAGCTGGCCACAAACTATCGATATGCTGATTGTACTTTTTCTCGCAGCGATTTGTCCCAGCAACAAGTCGCCGCAACGTGAAAAATGAACTTTACCCGCTAAACGTTAAACTGAGAAAACGCAGTCTTTCTAAAATAGCGGATGACATTTTTAATTATTCTTGTTTTTGAAGCCATAACCTGTGAACGACGTTACATGTTAAGGGCAAGTTGTACAATAAACAGTTATCTCTTAAACTTAGTTTAATGTTTGTTTTCCGTTGTGCAATATCTGGTTAACGCTAACTAGAGTTTTAAAAATGACATATTTTAACCGGACAAAATTGGAGAGTTCTGGTAAATGAAACCTCACAAAATTGTTCTTTTTTAATTTTTTTGACATTGTCAACCGACAGTACCTACCGACCACGTATGGAAATGAATGCTTTCGGAGAGGACTGCTTACTGGTGGGAGATAGTGGATGTAGTGTGAGCCGTTATCTTTTAACTCCTCTAGGGAACCCTAATACTCCTGCACAAAATCTATACAATTAATACCAAATCAGAACCAGAAAGCCCATAAAAAGATGCTTTGGCGTTTTGAAAAGAAGACTCTTTGTTCTGGTACTAGGCATAAGATTCAACTTAATTAATTGTAAAGACCACATGCCCCCTGTCAATCCTGAAGTCGAAGCTGCCATAAACCCTTAGGAAACATATATATTGATTAACATATAGGCCACAGAATTAATGTCGATGGAAAAACTCGACAACTTTTAATACATTATTTTTTCCAACATTTGTAGTAAATGAACCATTTTTGGAACTTTAGTTCTTTACGCCAGGTTATGTTTGAGCGACCAGGGGTCGCGACGCGAAAGATCTGACCGTTACGCGTTACGTTACGCTACGTTATGTTACATTGCTTCGTTATGTGCCTTGCTTTTGCGTGCTTGTGCCTCCTTAGTCTCTCTCTCGTTTACATAATAATGAATATGCTCCTACCGGGATTCGAACCCGGGCCGCCCGCGTGCAATGCGAGCATTCTAACCACTGAACCACCGATGCTATATTGAAATTCTATGCGAAGCTGGTATTCGCAGTGCTAGTGATCTACTTGAATTTGTTCGGATGAATTTTTACTATTATTTTCATAATTTTTTTTGCGCGATTAAGGGGTCTAGCTACTTTCCGAAATACAGGGTGTTGAAATTTTGAAAACTTGAATGTTTTAATTCGATAACTTTAAAATGGATGGATAAATTGATTTGACATTTGGCAGGTAGTTTTTAAATGTAAAAGGGCATATTTTGAAAGAAATTGTAGTTTGTGCAGCTAGTGTGGATATGATGGCCATATCGCACGAGGATGCTCAATCGTTCAAGTGCGATATGGACAATCCACACGAGTCGAGCAGCATATTTTTTCTACGTCCCACTTAGGAAAAAATCTAGAAAATAAAAATTTCTATAAACTGTAATATAACATCAAATTAAAAATTTTACAATTCAATTCTATGTTTCCACTAATTTTGTGGTAAACGAATGTCAAATTTGTATAATGCTACGGTTTCCTTTTTTAAATATACGATGCTGTTATAAGTAGATGTTGCCAGTCGGACTTCCTCATGGAGGGTACCTACCGTACCATTATCTATAATAATGAATATTCTGCTAAATATTTCAAACGTCTACCTGTCGTTATTAATATCAAGCAGAATGATTATTTAAAAATAAAATTAACAATAAAAAAAATTCCTCGCGAGGAATCGAACCCGGCTCTACCGCGTGAGAGTCTTTTGTGCTTACTACTCAACCACCAAAGAATATGCAAATTGTTTATCTATATCGTCAGATGTATTACATAACTTTTGCTTGAAAGGAACTAAAGTTCCTACCGTGTGTCCCGCGACACGTTCTAACTTTTTTTTTTTCCAATAAAAAAATACAGATTTAGCTCCCTGCAGTTACAAGCCATCTATTGTAATAAATAAAACTACCCATTGATAGCACTATTTATTTATTGATATCTGTCTCAACCAAAGATATAATTATATTTAAGCGTTAAGCACCAATCCACCACAACCAAAAATATTTTATCAACTTGCTGGGTTACCTTTCTTTTTTTCCTATCTGTGCGCGTCCAGAATGTCAATCATTTGACCTAGGTACTCCGCTAGCAACCTCTTAAAAACGAACGCCAGAAGCCGATTAGTTAACGGCCTGCATTTATTTCATTGTGCAACCTATGAAAACGAGAGTCTAGTTAAAATTTAAACGGTTGGTAATTAAACTTCGTTTATAGTCGACTGAAAACGGAGCAAAAGTCGCTTCCTTCTCGATTTTTTTTAGGTACAACCACATGTGGTCTTAACCAAATGATAAAGTAGGTCCCTGACCATCTGAAATCGGAATTACAACATTTTTCAATAGGGTTTTATATACTATTTATATACTAATGAAACTAACGCAGTAATCTTCGCTTATGTTTTTTCTGCCGATTAAAAAAAAGTTGAAAATATCTTGTTTAGTTCCGAGGATATCGCGAGGTATGTGTGAAAAGGTAACGAAACATAATTTTGACAGATTTTTGACAAATTTCGCAATAAAAAGTGTTGGCCCTATTAAAAAATGTTGTAATTCCGATTTCAGATGGCCAGGGATCTATTCTAACGTTTTGTGAAGAAAACATGTGGTTGTACTTTAAAAAAAAATTGAAACCTTTTTGCCCCTTTTTCAGTCCACTATCAGGAGATCTTTTGTACAACTCGCCCTAAACGTTATTTTGTTTGGTGTAACTAAACGACAAAAACTGACGTTGAAAATCGGCGTTGAAACATTCAAATATGCTTATAGTACATTTTGTAAACCAAAATATAATTGAGTATTAAAATTATTTGTGCATAGTTAATACATTTTAATAGTTTTTCATATTTTTTTCTTTTATTCAACGAAATAAACATAATACACTTGGCAATTATGTTAAAACCTAACCGCTTAACAAAAGTTCGTTTATTTCGACGTAAATAGAGAGATTTAAAGCCACATGAATTTTGACATACGTTACACGCTTAACGTTAAACTGAGCAAGCGCAGTCTTTCTAAAATAGCGGATGATATTCTTAATTATTTTAGTTTTTGAAGCCATAACCTGTGAACGACGTTACACGTTAAACATTATTTTGTTTGGTGTAACTAACCATAAAATTTTGTGTTTGTTCAATTTGATTTGTATACATTAATCCATGACATTAATTAGACTTCGAAACGATCAAGATCTGATAGAAGAACTTAATAAGGGGCGCTATTCTTCACGAAATTTTCAGCATACATTGGGCAAAATAAACGTTAAAAATCGGCGTTGACAAAGTAAAATATTCAAAGATGTATATAGTATATTTTGATACCAAAACTATAATAAAGTAATGAAATATGTTATTTAAAATTATTTGTGCATAGTTTTAATACATTTCTTATAGTTTTTCATATGTTTTTTCAATCAACGAAATAAACATAATACACTTGACAATTATGTCAAAACCTTACCGCTCAATAAGGCTTCGTTTATTTCTACGTAAGTAACGGAGTACGTTATCGCTTATTGAGGTGATCAGTTATTTTTTCACTATTGCGCATGAGCAAAATAACCGATAACGTATAACGTTGATCAAATGAGTGGCTTAAAATATCTCTAATAACGGAGTACGTTATCGCTTATTAAGGTGATATGTCATTTTTTACTATTGCGCATGAGCAATAAGTGGCTTAAAATCTCTTTAGGTAATATCAGATGAGATGATTTTTCATATTCGAAAACGCAATATCCTTCGCAAGGTAACGTATTCTTAAATTAACGTATGAAGTCAAAAACTGACCCCCTGGGGGATATATTTCCATATCTATTCCTTCTTCGATTCTACTTTACTCACGATACTCGATATTTTGTATTGATTCTACGTTTTTCGATAAATTCCAAGTACCGATTTGTACTGTATCGATACCTTGCGATCCGTATTTCATTTTGAATAATTGAAGCGGTGTTATCGCAAAAATTTACTTATAGTACAAACTTATTAGTATATTTCCAGTACAAGATTTGTACATATTATTTTTGTAAATTTTTCCGAAATATACCTGAAAAACAACTACTGTTGAATAAGTAAATTGTATAAATCAGTATAGATCAGTAGATAGAATCGGAAATCAGTAGATCTACTGATAAATCAGTAGATATCCCATTACACTGAAACTCTGCTCCCTGCCGTTCGGTTAGGTTTATTGAGCGAATTGTTATGCTTCTTCCTTTCCTCTGCTACCTTCAAAGATCCAATTTTGCGTTTTTTACCGTTTTATTGTATTGCGGATTTTAGACGTGTCCATCACTCAATGACCGTTAGTTGATAATCGCATCTTAGGTGGGAAGAACATATAAAATCAATTGTAAAAAAGTTACAAGTAATACTATATAAAATAAAGTGTTTAAAAAAACTACTACCTGAACATTCCTTAAAACTTCTATGCTATCGTCCAAAGTCATCTTCGATATGGAATAGTGGTATGGGGAGCTGCATCCAAAACTCACATGCACTTATTGGAGATAACACAAAAACGTTTTCTAAAGGTCATTCTATCCAAACCATACCAATATTCATCTGATCAGTTGTACATAGAT
>CAJUYG010003055.1:0-24485 GCA_910591675.1 Galerucella calmariensis
AAAAAAAATGATAGTTCTAGAGAATTTAGAACAAGATTCAACTAGTGGTTGAGAAATATTTCTAATGAAGTTAAAAGCATATCACCCAAGCAATTCTCCTTGGAAATATTCTCGGACGCATCCATGACAGGTTGGGGTTGGGTGGTCAAACAGCAAGGGTTTTTTTGGAGTAAACGAGCCAAAGGCGGAATTTTAGGCATGATTTCGAATCCGGATTGCAGTGAAGCGTCGTTTGTATGAATAATCTTCAATATAATTATTTGCCATGTGACCTTCTCATTATCCACACCTATTATTCACTGGTGAATAATGTACGTCATTATACTTGAAGAAGCACATGTAAAATGTTGAAATTATCAAATGGTCGTGGACAAAGATAATTATAATTTTTTTTATACTCACAAATTATTATCGGATATTTTGTCGATAATTTTTTACTGAATATAGTAACCAATCAAATTACTTAATTTCAAGTCATGTGTCGAATTTCGTCAAATTGACAACTGGATTAAAAATGTCGCGAAGATTTGGTATTGCATCTAACGATTCAATTAATTCACCAATTGTACTTTTCACAACTGTAGTTTTAAATGAAAATGAATAATATTTGTTTGATTAAAACTAATGAAGTTTGTAACGTCAGATTGACAATCAATTGTTTGACATCTACAAAGTGAAAAATTAGCTTATCGAATACTCCTCGGGTCTTGATAAATACTCAAAATTTTGTCATAGAGAATGCTTCAAGCGTGCTGCTCGAAGAAAATAGCCCTCGGCCTGCGGCCTTGGGCTATTATGTCAAGCAACACGCTTTCAGCATTCTCTATGACAAAATTATCTCGGTATTATCAAGACCCTAGGGGTATTAATTATTATTACAAGCTTGTTGCTTGTAGGCAACAGACCTCCGTCTACGGCGTCGGTCTGTTTCCAAGCAACAAGCTTTCGAAATCTGTCATAAAATTTTTTCGAACATTTATCAATGTCCTTGGGTTATTACTACTGATAATTATTATTAAACATAAGTAGATTATTTTAACAGCATGTAATAGATAAGTAGTTAAATCAAGTGGGGAAAAAATCTTTTTTTTTCTCTCTCTCTGTAAATTTTCTGACGAATAATTTTCAAAATAGGTGAGTACTCTCGATTTTTCGCAAAATCAGTCAAAAATTCGTGTTTCCCTATAGTTCACTGGACCCGGAATTATATAACCGTAACCGTGCGTCATCGATTGTTAATGACCTTCTAACACACGTAGGAAGAAATGGAAAAAAGGCGGGTCTGTGATTAATCCTTATTAAAATATCTCAATAATGAACCGTTTAAATTTATTACAAACATTAACCCTAATCTTTGACGTAAAAAATTGATTAATTGATGTTTAGAATATTCGCTGTGTGTCGACCGTTGGAGGGGATAGGCGAAACTATCCCAGCGCGCGCAGTGGTGAATTTCCGCAATTCGGTCGGAGGATGATGTGGTATATTGTATGTAAATAAAGGGGAAAATGGGGCACGACAGTTGTTGTGTTGTTAATTGTAAAAATACAGGATGGAATAACAGGGATGGATTGGGCTATCTATCGGGCGCGTCCCCAGGTGGCGGATAGGGGAACGGCCAAGGGACTGAGTCCTGACTGGGTCCCTTGGTCAGTGGCAGAAATAAGTAGGGTGAGGGGAGCTAAACCTCCCCAAAAGCCTTTGCGAAACATGCCACCGCGGACCAGCCTACCCAAGCTAAGGTGTAAGGAATCGTGCTGACAGCTGAATGGCCGCAGGGTGATATGCGGTCACGAACGATCCCCTTGGGGAACCGGGCGGAACCCCATTGTAATTAGCCTTCCTCTGGTAATGCGGGGCTCTGCCAGAGGTGACCAACCCTTCCCTTGCTACTCGTGGGAACACACATGAAAAAAATACAAAAACAAAAAACAAATCTCGAGGCTGGACAGAAGTGCTCACCTCAATCAAAAGCAGTAGCTGGGGATGAACAGAAATGTCCACCCCAAAATACTGCACAGAATGAGGCTGGACATGGAAGATCACCTCGTGATGCAACACAAAGGCCTAGGCGAAAGCGCATTTGCGGCGCCGAGGCCAAAAGGAGGAAGAGAGCGAAGGAATCAGGGGTGGCAGCAACTACAAATGCACCCCCCTCTTCCCCCACTCCACCTCCAACAGCAAAGGCACTTCCTGCGGCCGGCGCCAAGAGCTCCGCTTTGAATAAAGGCATGGAACCGGCTGCCCCTGCAGGAAAGCGCCCTCACTTAAGCACCTCCACGGAGGGGACTCCAAGAAGGCTGAAGAAGCCGCGCAGCGACAGAAATGTCGCCGCGCCTTCCAAAACCTTTGCGGATGCCGCCTTGAGACACCTCAAGGTTGCTATCATAGATGAGACCAACCCGTACGGTAAGGTTACCGCAGAACGGGAAAGAATCATCAAAAATCAACTGCTAGAGGAACTGGACAAGATCATCTTCTCCGCCTCCAGCAGCAATAGCAAAGCGCCCACGTTTAAGTCGTGGACATACTCCGGTGAAATCATCAGAGTGGTCTGCGATGACGACGGAACGCTAGAGTGGCTGAAAAAAGCCACAAAAAACCTCAAGCCGTGGGAGGAGGCATCACTGGCGGTCGTTAGTGTGGATAGGCTCCCTAAGCTGACCAAGGCCTCGCTCTGGATCCCGGAGGACGTCCACAAGACGACATCCGGTGAAAAAGAGAGGGTGCTTGGTCGGCTTAGGGTGCAGAACCCTGATCTGACGGTGGCAAGGTGGTGCACTTTCCATCATGAGGTGAAGGTGAACCCAGAAGGACACCTCTTCGTCTTTGGAATCGGAGACGAGGATATGGCTGTCCTCAAGAAGAAGTCGATGAGGATGAGCTATGCGTTCACCTCATTGACTATCCGGGTAACGAGAAAGGAAGCAGGGGGTACCTCTGAAGACCCGAGGTCCTTGGTAGTCGAGCCACCTAGAGTGGATATTGACCCCAAGGCCACCATGGGTCCCGAAAAGGACGTCGAAGCATTCGATGACCTGACGGAGGAGGCACCCGAATACAGCGAGGTCGTCTCTCCCCTAGCGGAGGAGCAGATGGACCTCTAAAGTGAACCCAACTCCAGGCAACCTACTCATGGGCAAGGACGTTGTAGAAAAGGTAAATATCATACAATGCAACCTCCAACACAAAAAGGCGGCAACGGCAACACTATGTCGCCACCTTGATGTATTGGAGGATGCAATAGCTTTGATCCAGGAGCCCTGGATAATAAAGACCACAATTACTGGTTTCAGTAGTCTAACGGGTCAAATTTTTAGCCTACCAAGCAATCAGCAACCTAGGACAGCTGTTTACGTCCCAAGGAAATACAGAGTCTCTCAGATGGCACAATTCTGCACCTCAGACCTTACTGCGGTTAAAGTGGAATGTCCAGATGGAAGAGGCAAATATACGGCGTTGGTACTCGCATCGGTGTACTTACCTTCGGATGCAGCCACCCTACCACCGACTAAAGAGATGGAGGTACTAGTGGATCACTGCCTCAACCAGAGAGTGGAGCTGATATTGGGTTGCGACTCAAACTCACACCACTTGAGCTGGGGCAGCAAGGATATCAACGCCCGAGGTAAGTCTCTTTATGAATATATAATTAAGAAAGATCTAACAATCTTAAACAGAGGTACGGAGCCGACATTCATTAACGCCCGTAGCCAAACATTAATAGATATTACGCTGGCGACAGCCAAAATATCAATCAAAATTCAGGACTGGCAGGTGTCGGATCATATTTCTATGTCAGACCACCGCTGGCTGACCTATACGGTAAGCCAGGATCTCAGGACCACTGTTAAATCCCGTGACCCGAAGAGGACGGATGTAGCTCTCTACAATCGACTCTTAATAGGTGCTCTGCGGGAAACAGAGGTCCTGACTCCCAGCAATAATGAGGAACTGGAAAGGTACACAGTATCTATCCAAAACAAAATAGACATTGCCTATAAGGAATCCTGTCCGATGAGGATGGTTCAGACAGGCGGCACGACCAATACCTGGTGGTGCCCTGAACTGGAACACCTCAGAAAGACAGCGAGAACGACCTTTAACAAGGCAAAACGAACAAAACTCAAAGAGGACTGGGGAGTATATAAAGCCAACCTCAAAGAGTTCAAAAAAGTCTGCAGACAAAAGCAAAGAGAAGCCTGGAGAGCCTATTGTGAGGCAGTCGAAGACTTCCCACAAATTTCTAGGCTACAGAAGGCACTCTCAAACGACCACCATAAGAGTATCGGCATCCTGGCAAGGGAAAATGGCGACAAGGCCGCCAACCTTCAAGAGAGCGCTGAGATTCTTATGGAAACTCACTTCCCAGGTTCTGTCTTTCCTGGAACGTCAAACTGGACGGAAGTATCAACAACACCCTCACAATATGACTGGCAATATGCTAGTGCACTAATTGATGAGGACAAGATAAGATGGGCCATATCGGGCTTTTCCCCCTTCAAGTCACCAGGACCTGACGGAATAAGACCAGCCCTACTTCAATGGGGAATGGATACTCTTATGCCGCACCTGGTTGGAATTTTCAGAGCCTCTTTAGCTCTGAGGTATATTCCCAGTAAGTGGAGAGAAGTACGAGTGGTATTTATACCCAAACCAGGTAGGATGGACTACACCTTACCAAAAGCATTCCGACCAATTAGTCTCACATCGTTCTTTTTAAAAACAATGGAGAGGTTATGCGAGCGGTATATAAGAGATGAAGTGCTAGTTCACAACCCACTTCATCCAAATCAGCATGCATATACTCCGGGAAGGTCCACTGATTCGGCCCTTCACCAAGTGGTTGGCAGAATCGAAAGATCATTGGACAACAAAGAATCCACCCTGGGTATATTCATAGATATCGAGGGAGCGTTTGATAAAACAACCTTTCCAACAATTACCCAACAACTCAACTCCAGGAATGTACCTCTGGTAGTAGGAGAATGGATACTCAAGATGCTCTCTAGTAGAGCAATAAGTATCAATGTAGAAGACATCACAGTAAGAGGACTGGTCATGAGGGGATGTCCACAAGGAGGAGTCTTATCACCCCTTCTGTGGAACATAGTCCTAGACACCCTGATTAATCACCTCAACAACAATGGATTCTACACAATTGCATACGCAGATGACATAGTTATCTTGCAGACTGGCAAATTTGTGAACACACTGTGCGATAGAGCGCAGGATGGGCTTAAATTAATTGAAAAATGGTGTAAGGAACACTCATTGTCGATCAATCCCAGAAAGACTGAGATGGTCCTTTTCACCAGGAAAAGAAGTTTATCGGGTTTGAAACCTCCCGAAATCTTCAAAAGCAAACTAAACTTTTCGGAAGAGGTGAAATACCTTGGTATTACCCTCGACAGGAAACTAACATGGAACTCTCATCTACACAGCAGAGCAAAAAGAGCATATGTGGCATATGAGCAGTGTCGGAGGACAGTGGGACGCACATGGGGTCTGTCGCCCCGTGTGGTCACCTGGATCTACACTGCAATAATAAGACCCATGTTAACGTATGGAGCAATTGCATGGGGACCGAAGGTTCTACAAGCAACGGCCATCCAAAAATTATATCAAATACAGCGAATGGCTTGTTTGAACATCACAGGAGCCATGAGAACAACACCAACTGCAGCAATGGAACTAATTACTGGTCTGACCCCTCTGGACCTACACGTCAAGGAGGTTGCGTTAATGGCAATGGTACGATTGCGCACGGCTGGTGTAAACCCCGAAGTAGGAATGGGCCAATTGAGGTTGAGCCTATGGAAGGAAGCGCTCACTGCGCTACCTCTCCTGCAGGCAGCCAACGATGCAATTGAACCCAGGTTTTTGTTTAACAAACCCTACAAAATTCAAATAAAACAGAACACAGAGCCAGATGCTGCAAATGCAATACGCATATATACAGATGGTTCAAAAATGAAAGAAGGCTCAGGCTGTGGAGTTTACTCGAGAGCACTGAGCCTCAAGATTAAGTGGGGAATGGGAAACAATACCAGCGTGGTTCAAACAGAACTGGCTGGTATCTCAATTGCCACAAAAGAACTAACCAGAAGAGGAATTTCTGGCAAAACCATAATAATCTGCACTGATAGTAGACAAGCCCTATTAGCCTTGAACAGACAACGTGTTATATCGAGGCTAGTACTAGAGTGCCACCAAGATTTAGCTGACGTCTCGGCAGATAACAACATTATCCTGAGGTGGGTTAAAGGGCACGACAGGAGTAAAGGAAATCGCATTGCTGATTCTTTAGCCAGGGAAGCCGCTGGACTGAAAATTCTAGGACCCAGTGACACCTACGGCCTAACGACTTCGACAATTGCGGAACTAACCAAACGTTACACCCATGCTCAATCCCTTGAGAGATGGGATGGAATCAAAGGATGCAGTTTTGCCAGGATCACCCTGGGCGACCCTCGGAAGCTGGCGCCGAAGAAATATTTGGCGATGACCAGGAAAAACCTACGTTTAACAGTAGGATTTCTGACTGGTCACTGTCAACTAAGTAAACACCTCCATACTATGGGGCTAGTGGACACACCTCTATGCAGGATGTGTGAACAGGAAGATGAAACTGTCAGGCATGTCTTATGCGAGTGTCCGGAGTTATCGTCAATAAGAGAGTGTGTGTTCGGTGAGTCTTGGCCTACACCTGCCGATATAAAGGAGATGTCTCCTAGTGACCTGACCACCTTCCTGAGAAGGACAGGATGGACAATGACCTAGGAGGACAACTCCTCGGGAGGATGTACAATGGGTCACATGTGGCCTAAGTGCTGTGAGCCTACACACTCACCCTCCCTACTCTACAGATACAGAACAGTGATGTGAAATATTACAAGTTTCCTACTGCGCAACACGAGTTGGTACAAAGGAAAAGATGGATTACAGCTGTAAAAAGAGTAAAGTGAGTGTCTTAATCTCACTTTAAAATACAGTGTACACTGATACAGTATTCTATACGTCATGTTTTCTCCATCAATTGTATGTAGTTTGTTTATTTTTTCATAAATCCATTTATTATAAATCATCAAGAACATTTGTGTGCAATCGATACACATATAAAGAAGCAGCTCATGTCACTTGGAATGTCAAATGGAATAATCGATTTTTATTAATGATTTTAGGCAACGTTTATCTCCGTTGATTCTAACTTACAAAGCTACACTTAACTTGAAAAAAATACATTTTAAAAACGATTACTTACCCAGTCGCTTATAAAATACTGAACATTGTGTCATTAGGCACTTATATTTTCAAATTATTTACATTGTAAAAGTTGAAAGGCTCCCTATCTTTATAATAATTGTTGCTTCCATAAGCTTTACGTGTAAATGCCTCCGACGTAACTTGCGTTTTTAAGCCGCGAGGGGGCGACAGTAGGTACGCACATAGCGAATAGTCCATTGAATGTTACATTTTTTAGAGGACGCAATTTTATTTTTTGATGTGTAGGGGGGTCAGTGTAAAGCTAAAAACAAGTTTGTGGGGTCACAACCCTTGTCCCACGGCCGCCATCTTGAAAATAGGGTTTGAAATGGTTTTTACGATATATCTCTCAAACTATTTATTTGATAAAAAAAATTTGTTAACATTTTTTGTTGCAAATTAAATTCTCTACAAATGTGGTTCAGTAACTTTTTGTCGTAGAACTATAAATTTTTTAACATTTCACGAAAAAATGATATCCGACCATTTTTGTAGATCGTTTTTTGAGGAACAACTTTTATTCGCATCACTTTTTCATTAAGTCAATAGCTAAGGTTTTACAGCGGTCCGAAGTGAGTACTATTTTTAAGTACTCTTAACTATACCTATATTATACGTGTGTACTAATAATATGTCATCAGTTATTGTTTTTTTTATTTTGTTATTATAATTTTTTTAATTATAAATTTTGCAATATTATAAAAAATTAATTATTGACTCTTTTTCAAATAATTTTAAATCCGATGTACGGTTTTATGTACGGAGATGTCATTGCGGATAACTTGCTGTTTCTTCATGCTTTTTCCGGATGTGACACAACTTCAGCTCCTCACAATATCGGTAAAATGAAATTTGTGAAAACCCTGGAGAAACATTTAAAGTTTGCAAGTGGAACGGCTTTGTTTCTCAACAAGAATAAGAGAAAAAAGAATACGTAATGCCACAAGGAACTTACAGAAGATATCTCAACAAGAGAGTTGACCCTGCTTTGTTCACTGTAATTGGTGAACGTTTTTTTATCTCTTTATACGGTGGTAATAAAGATGATAATTCTCAGCACAATATTCTCAGCCTAAGATACAAACAATTCGCCAAGGCAGTGACAAAAAGTACATTTAACTTCCTCCAACACAAGACACAGCTCGCTTTCATACTTTCCGAGTCTACCATCAGGTCCAGTCGTGGCTTGGTAATTATAATGATCCTGAAGACTGGGGCTGGGAAAAATGTGGAAAATTATTGATGCCAGTGCAGAAGTCTAAACCTGCAGCACCCCCTGAGCTTCTAAAATTGGTCTTTTGCAAATGCAAAGGAAACTGTGGAGCGATGTGTGGATGTCGAAAAGCAGGACTGAAATGTTCTGCAGTGTGCTTCCATTGTTCTGGAGAGACCTGCAGCAACCTAATGGAACTCTCAGAATTAATAAATGAAAATGACTTTGATGATGAACCGCCAACATTAACACCCCTTCCTTCACCAGTTCTCCCACTGGTATTTAATTCAGAAAGTCGATCAGATGCTGAGCCGCAGCCTGGTCCATAGAAACGACTAAGGACGGAGTAGTTCTAATTTAGAAAATCACCGTGGATTATGCCTATTGGGGATACCACGTAAAAAAACGCGCCTCTAGACTCTACCTTGTGGGTGGTGGGGAAAAGAATTAATAATTAATTATAAATAATATTGCAAAATTTGTAATTAAATAAGTTATAATAACAAAATAAAAGAAACAATAACTGATGACATATTATTAGTACACACGTATAATATACGTATAATTAAGAGTACTTAAAAATAGTACTCACTTCGGAGCGTTGTAAAACCTTAGCTATTGACTTAATGAAAAAATGATGCGAATAAAAGTTGTTCCTCAAAAAACGTTCTACAAAAATGGTCAGATATTATTTTTCCGTAAAATGATAAAAAAAAAGTTACATCGAAAAATATAAATTTTTTTCTCGAATTTCTGAAGATTTTCGCTTATAACTTTTTTATTTATAGTTCTACGACAAAAAGTTACTGGACCAAAGTTGTAGAGAATTTAATTTGCAACAAAAAATGTTAACAATTTTTTTTATTGAATAAATAGTTTAAGAGATATATCGTAAAAACCATTTCAACCCCTATTTTCAAGATGGCGGCCGTGGGACAAGGGTGGCGACCCCACAAACTTGGTTTTAACTTTACACTGACCCCCCCTACACATCAAAAAAATAAAATTGCGTCCTCTAAAAAACGCAACCCCAAATGTAACTTTTCAATGGACTAATACGCGCAAGCGCGACCTATCAATCGGGAGAATTTAGGCATTCAAAATAAAATGCAGAACTACCTTTCGTCGCTGCAATGTGTCTTACGTCTGACAGTTCTCGTCAGGTCTGTACTTTGTTGTTTACGGTCAATTATTATTATTATGAAAAGTGAATATTAATCTTATTGTTATATATATTCAAATAATACAAAAATATGCCTAGATACATGGAAAAACATCAGCATTTTGAAAGTTCTCAATTATTTTCAGTTAGAAAAAGAAGCTGGTAATTATTAATTTCATAGCCTTTTCGAATTCGGCTGAATACGATCCTGATGATTTTATTTATCAAATTTAAGGTTAAGGTTAACTATATGTCAAAATAGCAAATAAAATAAACGACATGCCGAAAACCCGGATATACATCACAAACGATTACGCACACCAAAATGGATATTGTATGAACAATATAAATTTTCTTATACTAAACACAACATTTTATCGAATATTTTGTCGATGATTATTATTGATCATAGTTTATTTCAACAGTATGTCCAATAGATAAGTAGCTAAACGAATCATAAAAAGAAGTATGCTGTTTGGAAGACAATTTAATATGCTTTAATGTAAGTATAAATTTATAAAGAATAAGGCTTATCGTATATGCGTAGCAACCGATTCACAAATGAAACGTGTTTATATGGTGATTGTAACGAAAATAACAAATCTGTCAAATATTAGTTAGATTATTGCACACTACACCACAAAAAGCCGCCCAAGTTATTGCTTTAAACGAAATTGGACTTGGTCAGCGAGCTATTGCTAGACGATTGGATATGACCCGCGCAGCGGTTCGAAGAGTGTGCCAACGTTATGAGGAGACTGGATCCTTTCATAGGCGACCTGGAACAGGCAGAAGGCGATTTACAATCGCTCGTAACGTCCGCTTTATTGTGTCAACAACATTAAGAAATCATCACCTTAATGCCGTTCAAGTGCAACGACAACTCCGTGAGGTTCGAGGAGTCGCTATTAGTCAGTGGACAATAAGAAGAAGACTGCATGAAAATAACCTGACCTGTAAAAATTGGTCCAAAACTTACTCCAGCTCATCGGCAAGCCCGCTTGCATTTTGCACGGGATCATATGAATTGGACGTTCGAACAATGGGGATCTGTTCTGTTCTCAGATGAGACCAGAATATGCCTCCATGGTAACGACCGAAGAATGAAATTGTACCGAAGACAAGCAGAGCGATTTGCAGATTGCTTGCTTTGAAGAGCGGAGTGGTTATGGAGGTGGTTCCAGCATGAATCTGGGATGCAATTTCTATAGGAGCCCGAAACGACCCTGTGATCATTCGTAGGGGCGACCGTGTTCACGGAAGAAGATATTTCACGAGGAGATTTTAGCAATTCATGTGGCACCTTATGTCGACTTAATTGGAAACGAATTTACCTTTATGCTTAACAATGCAATGCAAGGCAACAATCGTGCAAGATTACATGACAGAAGACGGTTTTCGGGTTATGGAGTGGCCAGCATACAGTCCTGACCTAAATCCGATAAAACATTTATGGGATAGCTAAGACGAAGAATTCGAGCTAGACTTCATACCGCAAACTCCGTCCCAGAGCTCATTATTGCAGTAGAAGAAGAGTGGCTCAACATTTCACAAGAAACAATAGCAAACTTGATTAGATCTATGCCTAATCGTATGAGAAATGTTATTAGGACAAGAGGAGGTCATACCCATTATTAAAAAATTCAGTGTCTAGTTCCAAATTGTCAATAACCCTATTTATGTCCATAATAAAAAAAAACTTGGTTTGCTTAATGCATTAATTTCACAATGTTGAACATAAGAAGTCGCAATGAGTTTTCATAAATTTATACTCACATTAAATCATATTAATTGTCTTTCAAACAGCATATTTATTTTTTTTATCTGATGAATAATAAAAAAAAGTCAAAAGTTAACAGTGGGCACGCAAGTGTATAATCGTGGCGAACACCACTCGAGCAATCGAAAATAATCAATTATTTTCACTCGTGATTTTTCGCATTTTTCTTGTTACTCGTTAAATAATCGATTGTTTTCGAAGCTCTTGTGATATAGTATATTTTAATATCAGGAACGGTAAGGGTTGTTTACCGTTCGACAGCAATTTTGCCGGAGACCGGTATTACCCTTAACGTTCGAAATGCTTATACCATTTTTTGCGCGATCGTATTGAAATATTCGAATTTCGAATAAAATAATTTAAATTTCTTCGAAATGAACGGAATGTCAAAAGTGACACTTATACTTCTCGATCAGTTTAAAATATAATTTGCATTTTGGTGAAATTGTTTTCATACTATTTATTACTTTTTATATTGTTCTGTTCGATTCTGTTCATTAAAAAATATCAATCTTCTTATTTTTTTTGTTTCTTTTGTGTAATAAATGAAGTAATATATTATTTAGGACCACTTAAATGTATGTAGGGCTAAGACGTAGTTTACTTACCGACGTCTGAACGGTAAGTAAATCACTTACCGACGTGTTAGACTTAGAAACCAGTAAACACAACCTACTGACCTGACAACCGATGCTGTAATAGTATATTACATAACAAGAGTAGTAAGTTGCTTATTACATGTCAAATACCTAATAACGCAAATCGCTTCTGACAGCGCGTCGTTTGAAACGTCAAAATAATTATAATCATAATTTCTCGTATTATATAGAGAAAAAATGGACAACAGTAGCGATAGTGAAGATTTAATATGTACGCCTCCCAAAATAAATTTCATTCCTAAATGTAAGTATTTCGATTAAAAATATGAGTAACGTATATATTTGCTTTTTAAATTTTTATAAATAAATATATGCTCTATTGCTTAGTGGTAAAAATGGTTGACTCTGGCGCGGACGATCGGGGTTGCGATCCTCACTGGAAGTTTTTTTTAGTCGTGGAGAAAGTATAATCTTTTACTTGTGTAGAATGGCTATTATACACTTGGATGATTCCAAAACTTCATCCGCGTCAATAATAGCCATTATGCTGCACTCGTTGAAGATTATACTATTTTATTATAGTACTGCATTTTTAATATTGAATTGGGCTTACCATAAACATAATGCTCAACATAATATATGGTGAAATATAATCTTACAAATATGAATATATACGTCAAATCATACCTTACCTTTATATTCATCTAACACAGTTTTAGTTTTCGCATCAACTTTGGCAACGAGTCGTTTTTCTCCAATCATCAAATCATGTAAAAGCCTTACTGCTCTTAAACCTGCGTCTGGGCCTGCTAACTCACAAAATCCAAAAGCTTTCACTTTCTTCCAACTAATAACATGTCCACAAGCTGCTAATATTTGACGTATCATTGCATCCGGAGCTCTCTCTGTGATATTACCTAAAATTACATATTATTAACTTCTCAGAGAATCTGTTCTTTCAATGTATTTTGTAGCAAATAACAACAAGAAAACAATTATTTCATTGGAAAATATTTTGACAAGAAACATGTTCATTTCATGTGTCCTTATTAGTAATTTTGTAATTGAACTTAGCTATATGGAATCGCTTTAGACTGCATTCGAACCAATTTTATAGTAAGTTTCAACCAAAAACGAAACCAGACTAATTTCACTGGCCTAGAGCGGTGTATATTGATTTGATTGAGAACAATCTTTGGTCTTAGAGAGTTTTTAGACTTACAAGTAAAAACATAATATTTATATGGAGATTGAAATAAAATCCAAGAAATAACCCAATATATTTTAAAAGATGCTAGGCGAGCTACTAAGGTAACATTTAAATTTTATACCGACAATCCCATTCATGTAAAATAATTCCCATTTGTGAATACAAAAATCGTAGTTTGCTGTCGGCTAAATAGGAAGGAAGAGAGTTTGCAAGTGGATAAAAATATCGGATAAATTACGTTACCGTAGCAACCCTAGCATTTAGGTACTGTCTGTTTACCAAGCAATGTACGTCAATTTGACAATTATAAATGTCAAAAACAGAATGAATTAACAGCATATAACAATTCCAAAAAGTATGTCGAGATTTGGAAATATTTGCAAAGCAGAAATAGTAAGGGAGATTGAAAAATCAACTCCAGAAAATACCAAGAAAACTCATTCCTCCATATGGAATCAATTTAATTTAATTTAGTTTAATTGAATTGAGTTTTTTATTCATGGGATTGTCTTACCAAATACCACGCGAGCTCAGATTTAGCCGGATATTTTTTGTGGTTGTTTTCGAATACTTACTTTCATTGGCAATTTAACGAGAGCTGTTCTGGCAAAAAATCGTAGCGTAGCTCTCGTGATTTTGCCTGAACAGATCGAGTGGTATTGTGGTATTACCCCCGATTATTTTTTTCGTATCATTTTCAACCAATCAGAACGATCAATTTAGTTAAGTTAACTCGTATATTATACATAGAGTAGCTCTACCAATCGAAAATTTTACAATACTTTAATTTCCATAGTAACCACATCGACATCAATATACAACAATATACACAAACTAACATTTCCGTCAAATTCTGACGTATATCAAAAATGAGTCGATTTGGATTGTAATTTCCATTGTACCAATTTGTATCTAAATTAATAAATTGTTTATATTTACTCAACAAATAATCGTATCAAATACAATACTTACTTCAAAATAAATACGGTTATACACCTCAAACTTCCTGCATAATTACAAATCGTGTCAGTTTGTCAGAATAATCCCCCGCTGCTCCCGCTTCGCGTTCGGATTATTTAAACTGTCAAACTGACACTCTCTGTAATTATGCAACAAGTTATCTGTGTATAATCTGATTATTTTGAAGTACTTATAGTATTACTAATGATTATTTTTTTCGTATGATTTTCAACCAATTAGAACGATCAATTTAGTTAAGTTACCTTGTATAATTTCAATAATACCTGATTATGCATAGAGTAGCTCTACCAATCGAAAATTTTACAATATTTTAATTTCCATAGTAACCAAATCAACATCAATATACAACGATACACAAACTAACAGTACCGTCAAATTCTCGCGTTTATCAAAAATGAGTCGATTCGGATTGTAATCTCCATTTTTTTTCTCTTATTTTTTTTGGGAATCAAACCACAATAATGTTTTTTATTTTAAATTTCGACGTTCGATTAACTAGTAATGAAATAATTTTTGGTCCCTATCTGACAACGAAAAAAATTTGACAACTAGACAATCAATAATATTTTAGGATTACAAAACTTTGTTGTCAAATTTTATCAAGGTCCATTTATAGTAGATCACATCTCTGGTAAAATGTGAAATAATATACTATTACCTACGACCTCCCCCCTGTAATCGGTCAATAACACTCAGTCAGCATCAATGTAATGATGTCTATTAAGCACTGTAACAAAAAACGCACGGCTTCCCTAGCAACATCTTAGCAACTGTCAATAGACGTCGCCATTTTATTCAAAATTTACTATTTGAAAACATTCGATATTGCCACGTTTAACTATGAAAAGCACAAAGGGCTAAGTATATGTATTGATTATCAACAATATATTAATAATAATTAAACGTTAGTTCTTTAATGTGCTTCTTCCATTGGTAATAGAGTTATAGAGATGGAGATGACAATTTACCAAGCACCTCTAATAATGTAACTGTTATTTCTTATGCTTCTTATAAATACAAGAACAAGTAGGTCGTAGGTAAAGTATAGTACGTAACTCGTGTTGTAAAGCATTTTACGCACTCACGGATTTACTATTCGTGCGTAAAATGCTTCTTACCACACACGTTACGTAATATACTATTATTTTATGACATTCTAACTATATGATAGACTACTAGAAATGGAAACCAGTGAAGTGCACGTTTCAGGAACGGTTTTTATCGGGATAGCGCTTTTTTCCGCTTATTTTGGAAATGTTGTTAATAAAACGCGTTTGTTGTTACTTTTTTGTGTATGATTATTTTTGTTTTCAAAATAAGTATAATAAAATAAGTTTGGTGATTTTGTGTAATGAAGTGTGTATCGATACATTGTACCATTTTGTATTTAAATTAATAAATCGTTTATATTGACTCAATAAATAATCGTATCAAATACAATACGTACTTCAAAATAAATACGGTTATACATGTCAAACAATCGTGTCAGGTTGACAGAATATTTAAACTGTCAAACTGACACATTTTGTAATTATGCAACAAGTTATCGATGTATTACCTGATTATTTTGAAGTACTTATAGTATTACTACTGATAATCATAATCATGGAAGTAATCAAGAGTTTTAAATACATAAATCTATTTTTAATACTAAAGCCAACGTACAGATTTCACGTGGTTTCACGAGTTTTCACATAATAATTATACCAAATTTATATACAGTGTGGAAACCACTTATGGAATAAAATTCTTTTTCTACTACCGTGTGTAAAGTACGTACTTTAGACACATTTTCGAGTGCGTAAAACTTTATTTTACGCACTAGTGCGTAAAGAGTTTTACTTTACGCACTAGTGCGTAAAGAAAAAATTCCAATATGTATGTAGTTATAGATATCTAGTTTTATAAAAAAATAGGTATAATAAACGGATATTAAATCTAAGTTTGTCTCATAAATTGGAGATAGAAACCTATAGAATTTGGTAAAGTAACCTAATAATTATTGTCAAATAATTATTGAGTACTGGAAATAATACGGAAAATAGGCATAAGTTGGCGGTGAGTGACTGACATTTCTTTGTGAATTGAATCTGACATTTAAAATTTAAATTGAGATCTTCCGACTATACCTAGGGTAAGCAATTGTGTTTTATATTTAAGAATTGAATATTTTTAGAAAACTATGATGTTATTTTAGTTTATTATAAAAATAAAGATGGATTCCTCTGACGATCTCTCAGTTTACTTGGCAAATACGCCACCAAATATATTAGATGTGGCAAAGAATGCTGCGAATGATTTACTGCCCCAAAAATCCATGAGTATTTACGAAAAAAATATATCTTATTAGAAATTAATAATAGCGTTAAAGATTCTTCTAAAGAAAAATTTAACTTACTTTACGCACTAGTGCGTAAAATATGTTTCTCTACGCACTAGTGCGTAAAGAAAATTACTATTAAACTTTTGTATTTTAATTAAATATTGGCAAGTAGAAAAAAAATTGTATGCAATTCGTGTGTAAAGACCTTTTTTTCGACTCATGTGATTGTCAATATTCACAATATTCACATTCGTCAAAAAAAAGGCTACTTTACACACTAGTTACATAAATAACTATTTTCTACTACCGTGTGTAAAGTACGTACTTTAGCCACATTTTCAAGTGCGTAAAGAGTTTTTCCTACTAACGTGCGGAAAGTGAATCTTTTCCGCACTAAAAAGCGTGGGGAAAGAGTCACTTTTCCGCACTAGTGCGGAAAGTAAATTTATTGACATTTGAGGAATATACTGACATTTGAATATTCAAAATATGTATTTTGTATATCCAAGTTTACCAAATGACTGAAAAATTAAGAAATTTATTATAATTTTGCTATAATTTTCAATAAAAAAACAACTTATTTTTCAATCATTTTTTAATGGCCCTGGTATAAGCCTCATCAAATGAATGTCAAATAATAATAATTAATTTGTTAATATGCATTTAATAAGAAATATATCTTTATGTTAACTTTTGGGTTATTTTTCGCATGCTAGTAGAAAAAATAGTGTACCTAACACGTGCGTAAAGTGACTTTTCCGCACGCGATTGCTGGCAGAACTCGCTAAAGCGTCGTTCGGCCATCTGCAATGGCGTGCGGAAAAGTATCACTTTCCGCACTTGTTAGGTAAACTACTATTACTTTACGCACTAGTGCGTAAAGAAAAAATTCCAATATGTATGTAGTTATAGTTATCTAGTCTTATAAAAATATAGGTATAATAAACGGATATTAAATCTAAGTTTTTGGAACTGTAAATGTACAGGGTGATTCACGATTTACAGTGATTTCTAAGCATATTTAAATATTTTTCAGCTGTCAAATTTCCATCTATAAATATAGGACCAATAATATGGTCGCCTATGGTACCGGCCCAAACGTTCACCTTTTGAGGGTACTGAGTACTTCTACGATCTGGATGGTCTTCTGTTGACTCCTGCACAAAAGTTAATTTACATCTTAGAACAGTTGTATGACTAACATTATTTTCACGGGCAATTTGACGTGTACTTGAAGTGAACAGATAGTGAATATAAATAATGTTGAAGATAAATTAGGACAATTATTATACCGAGTGTAGAAAAATTAGTAGACATTAAGTAGTGTGTATATAAATTAAGTTTATTATAGTGTGTAAGTGTTTCTTCATTAAATCAATAGTAATTAGCCATAGTGAGCGTATAATTTCATCCCACGGTAAAAACTTTTCAAATAAATAAGAAAAACATTACATTGGTGTCAGAAGTGGGATGATTTTCACCAACACAAAATATTTGTTATATCAACTAAATTTATTTAGTCACTTTTATTTGATTAACTCGATTAAATTTCATTCATATCAAATACTGAATGCATTCGTCCAAGGAAATATTAAAATTGTCGAAACAAAATGGAATTGTCGACCTAATCCTAGAAATTTCTTGAACCAAAAATGGACTTATCAAGTCAAGTATTTCCTAATTTACATCAAAGTATTATAATGTTATCACAAAAAAATGATTCATTCAAATCAAACAAATGAACACGCTTGATTCAAACATACACTTGTCAAATGAAATATATTTTAACTTACTTTAAGCGAATAATATTATTAACTCAAATATAATATTTGGTTGACTCAAACAAGTGAATTCGCTCGGTTCAAAATAAATTTTTTTTAATGAAGCATTTTTCAACTCCTTTTAAGCGAATAATAATATTAATTCAACCTTAATATTTGCTTTTCAATCAAGCATGTACACTATATTGTTTAAAACAAAAAATGAATTGGTTTGGAACTTAAAATCACTGAAGTAACCAATTTCAACAGTCAATTTGAACTATTTATTCTTGTTTGTTTCAATAGATGCAATAGTTCAATCGGAATAATTTCATATTTGTATCGACTGATTATCTGATTCATTCAAAATGTTCTTGCTTAGTAGATTGTCCTGTTTCTATCTATCACAACGTTTTCACTTCATTCTTCATTTCATATTGTTCTAAGATAGGAGTTAGATCGTTAGGTGAGTGATAACCTGTTGTCTGGAGATTGTCCTGGATTAGCGGATTATTCAGGTAAATATAATTATGTATTCTATTTACAAATATTATATTATCTCGTTTCTTCCGAAAAAATGTTCATTTTTGTTTTAAGATGATAGGTAGTTTGTCTTGTATTAGTTGTATCTTAAATCGCATACATCACATTCTAAACGAAACATGAATTTAAACTGAGATTAAACCCGGTTTTAAACAGTAAGTACCTAATGTCTTTTTTACAAAGTTACGGTACTTTGCTATGATCCTACCTAACCTAACCTTCCTAATTGGAAATGTAAGGTAATGTGTCATTACCTTCACTTTAAATTTGTTATATTCATCATCATTAACATGCAAATTGTTAATTCTAAGCGTAATAGTAGTGCTACCTAAATTCAGTGTTTCGTATATTTATATTGGAAAATTCAAGAATTTCCTTTATGCTTGCTTAGAACATTCATTAAACTCTATTTTTATTATTACTTCTTTGTAGATCAACATATATTATGATTTGATTTTCCCTGATGCCCTCATAGTGAATTTGCAAGTGGATTGGTTCCAATTTATGGAAATGTTATTGCGGTTGAAAAGAAATGCAGTTAGTGGAAGTTTGATTTTATGTTTTAGAAAATTAATATTTTATTTTGTTATTGTTTTTTCTTTTTAAATAAAATGCTATGAAGTATATTTAACTTTTCTTTTTTATAGCACTCAGTATGTTATGTCAACTTAATTTTTATATTAAAATTAGCAATCAGTTGATCAAACTGATTGCATTTCAAGTTCAATCAACATATTATACTTTTCAACTAAAATATTTAATTTATCGGATAAATTCTCAAAATTAACGCAAGCAATTAATTTTCTTGATTTGCTTATGAATTTCGTTGGTTTAGTAATTTTGTTATTCAATTTAACAACATAATTCTTCACCTGAATCCAAAATTTGTTTCGAACCAACTAAAAAAAATTGATATGATGATAACGTTTGTTCGTTAGATCATTTATTATAATTTGTTCAACAAAAAAAAATTTACTAAATCATTATTTTTCTAATTGATTTGATCATTTTTCAGATTCAATTCAACAAAATATTCACTATGTTGAAGCAATAATTTTATCAAAATAATTTATGAAAATGGTCCAGTTGACTAAATATATTTGGTTCAGTCAGTTCAGTTCAGTCAGTTTCAGAATATTGGATAAATCTGTTGGACTCGTTCGGACTAGAACCTAAAATAACAACTCCAACTAGAGTCACTCTTAGCACAGCTACTTGCATAGACAATATATTTACAAATGTAGAGAATGCTGATTGTACTTTTGGCACATTTGATCCTTGTATTGCTGATCACAAGGGTCAATTCATATCTATAAATAACTATCACAATAAAAGTTCCCAGTACACTTTAGGTAGACCTATTACTGTCAAGGGTCTTAAGTCCTTACAAACCTTCCTTAGTTGTATAAATTGGCAGGATATTTACAATAATTTCAATAGCATTGATTCATTAGCTAATTTTATAAACGACACATATAGTACACTTGTACAAAAACATTTCCCTCTTAAAAGGGTAAATAATAAGGTTACAAGACCGGTAAACTTTTTTAATGACAAATTAAGAGACATGAGAAACACCCTAGAAATTCTTCATACGATTAGCATAGCATCTAAAGATCCCAAAGATCTTCTTGCTTTTAAAAACTTTAAAAAACAATACTCATCGGCAATTATTACTGCTAAAAAGGAATCCTACGACAATTTCCTAGTTGAATCTAACAACAAATCCAAAGACACTTGGAGATTAATTAATTACGAGCGTAATGCAAATAGGAAATCATCTATTTCCAACAACATATGTGCAGAAGAATTTAATACCTTTTTTACTGATATTGCGGGAAACATAATAAAATTACTTCCAACTTGTAAATTAGACGCCTTGAATTTTCTTTCTAAAATACCAACGCCGACTGACTCTTTTTTCTTGCTCCCAATTTCGGAGGAAGAGGTAGAAATAACGATTAGAAAATTGAAAAATTCATCTTGTTTTGACTTTTATCATTTAAATAGTAAAATTGTAAAGGAGACGATACAGTTTGTGACTGCGCCTCTGACAGTATTATTTAATAAATGTTTGTCAGAAGGATATTTTCCAAATGTATTTAAAACCAACAAAGTTATACCCATTTTTAAAAAAGGCGATCCAAATGTCACTGATAACTACAGGCCCATATCAATTATACCGATTTTTGGCAAAATTTTTGAAACAATGATTAAAGAACGATTGCTTTCTTTTCTAGCAAAATTTTCAACTTTAAATACCAACCAGTTTGGATTTGTCGGAAGTAAGTCCACAACTCTAGCTGTATCGGCTATTATTAAATCTATTACAGACAATATTGAGAGTCGCTTGCACACGTCTTTAACTCTCTGTGATCTCAGTAAAGCATTTGATTGTGTGGATCATCAGCTGTTGCTGGGAAAACTGGAGTATTATGGAATCAGGGGTACAGCATTAAAACTCTTTAAATCGTATTTATACAACAGAAAACAAGCTGTTTATGTTTCAGGAGAAATTAGTAATTGTAAACCTGTGTTTCATGGAGTACCACAAGGCTCCATTCTTGGACCAACTCTCTTTGTAATTTATATTAACGATATATTCACTTACTTGCTACCCACAATATGTATCTGCTACGCTGATGATACATCGTTGGTACATGCTAACTCTAATATCAAAGATTTAATAAGTATGAGTTCTAGGACGGATGATAAAGCGGAACAGTGGTTTACTTCCAATCATCTCAAGTTGAACACAGACAAAACCCAAAAAATTATTTTTTCATCTAATTACAACTTGACTTCCAACAAACAAGTTCAGCTATTGGGTTTCACCTTGGATGACAGACTCACTTGGGAGGCGCACATCAACAAATTATGCAAGAAACTGTCCACTCAGCTCTTTGTCCTTAGACAGTTAAAGTTCGTAATTAGTAGCAGTGTTTTAATGCAATCTTATTACTCCTTATTTCAAAGTCATTTGACCTACGGATTACTCCTATGGGGAAAATCTTCTTATGCTGATAGAGCTTTTACGTTGCAAAAAAAGGCAATAAGGATCCTAGCGGGTGCTTTACCTAGAGATCACTGTCGGACTTTATTTAAGAAATTTAAAATTCTACCTTTGCCATGCTTGTTCATTCTGCTTGCTGTTCTTGAAATCCATAAACACAAAGATGAATATCAGACTAATTCCGATTATCATAACTACCCCACTAGGAAAGCGTCTCATCTGAGGCCACATTTCACAAGATTGAGATTGACAGCTCGCAATACAATGGATGTGGGCTTGTATAATAAACTACCGGATGACATCCGGCTATTAAGCTACAATCAATTTAAAAAAAAGTAAAATCCTTCCTTTTAAGCCAGTGTTTTTATCAAATTTTAGAATTCCTCCAATGTGATGTCTCTTTTACATTATAACTGTCATAATTATGTATTGTATTGATATATTGTATTGTTTTTATTTATATATATGTTTCTATTTAATGTATAGGTAGCTATACTATAAATACTATATGTACTGACATGTCACAAATGTAATTAACTCATAATGTGATCAAATAAATACTACTACTACTACTACTACTACAAACAGTTAGTTGCATCAATACTTTAACCTGCATTGAAACCAAGAAATTATTTTAATTACTCCAAAATAATATTTTGTCGTGCATATATGACACTTTAATTTAATTGATCCAAATAAATTTTACTTGATACAACGATTCTTTTTTTTCCGTGTACTGAGCGAGTCCGTGAAAGGTTTAATTGTATGAGCAGCTCCGACGATGTGAAGGACTGGTGTAAGAAGTGTACGAATTGTGCTACGAGTAATGGACCACATCGCAAGAGAAAGGCTCCCATATTTCAATATATCATATATCATGATTTTATATATCAATACATGTCTGATCATTTTCCAATAAGCATGGAATTAAATGTTGAAGTAGAAAAATCCTCACATATAAAAGGATTCGTCTTAAAACATGAGATCCTCAGATGGGAAAACAAAAAAATAGTTGATTACCAGTTATTAATGAAGCTATCCCCTAATATTGGTCTTCTCACCGACATTGATAGCTCTTATGAAAATATATGTAATACGATTTTTAATACTGCTAAAAACATTGGTATTGTTTCACTAGTGCCTTTGGAATATAATCATAATAAAAATAGAGCTTGGTTTGTTTCAACTTGTCGGAATGCTAAAGCAGATTTGAAAAATAAGTGGAACTGTAAAAAAAAAATGATTTCTTAGAACCACATCGTACTATCTGGTACCTTGGAAAAACTATTTAAAAAAAATTGAAGAACGTGTCACGGGACACACGGTAAGAACTTTAGTTCCTTTTAAGCAGTAATCAAATTTTTCGACTCAATAAATAAATACACATATATTAATATAAGAATTTATTTTACTCTGGATGAAACTTCATTTAACAATCCATATATAATCGATTATTTCTAATCGATCAACAATCGATTATTATCAATAATCATCAATTGATTAATAATCGATGATGTTTGATAGATCAACGATCGATTATCAACAATAGATTAAATAGTCGATTCTCAACAATCGATTAATATCCGATTGCCATCAATCGATTATCAACAATCGATTATCATCATTCCTTCATCAACAATCGATTAGTAGCCGATTGTATATAATCGATGAATATTCGAATATTTCCAATTGATTAAAAGTCGATTGTTTCCAATCGATCAACAATCGACTATTGTCAATTCTTCAATCTATCGATTAATTTAAAATATTTCCAGCATTTTTTTTAGTTTAAAACGGACGTGCGTAACTGTAAGGTATATCTCCTAATCGATTATCAACAATCGATTATTATACTATTATATTATCAACCTTTGTGTGAAATTTAAAGCCGAGACATCGATATATGGCATTACAGTTTTCTCTAGCCTATGAATCGCTGCTTCGTAAACATATAACGCAGGAACGTAACGGTCAGATCTTTTGCGCCGCGACCCCCGGTCGCTCCAACCTAACGTAAAGAACTGAAGTTCTAAAAAAGATCAATCTTGCAAAAAATTATGGAAATAATAGTAAAAAATTTATCCGAATAAATTCAAGTATATCACCAGCACTGCGAATACCAACTTTGCATAGAATTTTAATGTAGCATCGGTGGTTCAGTGGTAGAATGCTCGCCTGCCACGCAGGCGACCCGGGGGTGGAATTCTGTTCACCTAGCGAGTAGTCTTGAATCGATCTTGTCGATATTAACATTCCGTTCACCAAGTTTGGTTGTTTTGGAGCGACAAATAGTTCTAATTTCTGATACCCATAAGGTGTCACCTACGTATTTTCTATATTTCCTTGTCAAAATATCAATGTAAAATCCAGGTGACGTCGAGTAAAAACGATCGCTAGTTTTTATGAACGGAATGAAATCCCGGGTTCGATTCCCGGCCGAAGCATATGAATCGCTGCTTCGTAAACGAGAGAGAGGCTTAAGGCACATAACGCAGCAACGTAACGTAACGGTCAGATCTTTTGCGAATTACCCCCTGTCGCTTCGCTCCAAGCTAACATAAAGAGCTGCAGTTCTAATACTTGTGCATAAAAAACAGACTATCAGAAACATACACATATGTCAAAAAGTTTGGAA